>JAHZMV010001708.1:0-12416 GCA_027743765.1 Coecobrya sp. COE2
CCGAAAAAAAATCGACGACATATTATATCGACTGTTCACGCGTAAACATAAACATGAAGAGAGAAAAGAGAGAGGGGTCGAGAGTCGCTGCTCTAATAAAAACGGGGGAGTATAGTAACGTCGACTCATTTACATTTGCTGATAAAGAAGCGTCCCCCTACGTAGCTTGATTAGGTCACTGGATTACACACACACACGTAAACGCAGTCATTTTAATGCAAAATATTATGTATTAGCCAAAAAAACGGCATATACAGCGCAGTGACAAAACCGACCACATCTGTGTTCCATTCCAGTTGGTTGTATCTAAAAATAGATTTTTGGTGTTTTTCTTCAGTACACCCGATACACACATGTGTGTTTGCATACGCACCCAAAAAGGAAGAAATTTTAAAATCTTCAAGCATCATGTGACGAACAGCACAAAGATCCGTTTAAAAACATGCACCAAGTTCTACTAATCATAAAAAGTGTACACAGAAATTCATACAATCATAATAATTCACACACATCCAAACGCTTTAAACCGTAATCGTAAAAAAAAGACTAATAAAAAACCCCCGAAAACAACCCCATAATAAAAAAAATCGATATCCATATTCCACCAAAGAACCGACGACCCCTTTGTTCAATTCTTCAACCCCCGAGAAACTTGCACCACCAAACCAACCCATCCCAATCCAACAGCACCAAATAATATGTATATCCTGTACGCATTCTCTCCCCATCCAAGCTACGCCATCATCACTTCCACCACCACCGAAAACTATCTCCATCTCTCTCGGTGTAATCGGGGTGAGTTTTCAACGTAGCTCGTGCGCGGAGAAGTATGCACACAAACCGGGTGGAAACACAAGATAATTTTCTTGTGTAGAAAATAAAGGGGGTGGTGAGGGTTGCACCGAAAACTATCAGAAAACATGATGGCCGATTCTTGTGAAAACAATTTTTGTGTGTGTTTGTGCTGTTACTTCATTTCAGCTCGTACAAAAGTTAAACTTTTCCTCTCCGTAATAATGGCGCAGATTAATGTATGGAGGATTTAATCATAATATGAAATTATCGAAAAGCGTATTTCTAGCTTGTGCACAATAGTGTGTACACATAAATAAGCATAAAAAATTGCATAAGAAAATGTAAAAGAATATGACATAATACAAAAAACGACATATCTTCAACAAAACTAAAATCTTTACAAAGAATTCTCTCTCTGTCTCTCTGTGACACTTTCAAAATTTCTTACAAAAAAATTCTTACAAAAAAACTTACTATCCCTATTATACTCTTCCTATCTCAAACCAAAAATCTCTCACACAAAAAAACTAAAGCTTCAACCCCCGCTTCTAAAACCGCAATTACTAAATATCGCTTTTAAATAGAAAAAAAATCAAAAAATAATTAAAACCGTGTTGTTCATATATCGTATTATTCTTGTCTAAAACCTATAGACCCCGAAGTCCCCATCAAAACCGGACATATCATCATCCTCCGGATCATCAAACTAAATATATTAACATAGTCCTTTGTATTAAAAAGCTCGTGTTTTTTAGTAGTGTCTACGTGTCTTGGTGTAAAATTCTCTCGTCGTGTGGTACGTGCTACATACCTTATCTATCTTTTGTACAGTCAAAAAAAGAGTCATGTTCTACGTAATATTTAAAATATTTTACATTATGCTTAATTACACATGATCATCATCAGTATTTTATTTTGTTAGTTAGCAAGATGCATGGCTTGGCAAAAAAAACCGTTATGTTTCTTTTAACCAGTATTCTTTTACATATCCGTCTTGTTGTTATTATTTTTTACGTTAAATTAGTCATAATATGTACGAATAGTAAAAAGGGCATCTCAAACAAAAAACCAGTAAGTTTTAAAGTCCATATTTTAGTAATACCTTCTTGAAACTTTACTATTTTAAGCAACAATTATTACATGTTAAGAAATGAGGAATTTGATTGGTCCCCCGAAAAAGCAAATACAAAAAAACAAATTTCCTACACTTTTCCAAATTTCATAGACAAACTTTATGTCACCGTTTTCAAAAAAAAATATCTAGTCTGTTTATACACCCTTCCCTTCTTGATCAAATAAATAAATCGAAATTTCCTAAACTTTCCAAAAAAATGGAGGACCATCAAACCTCAAACAGCAACAAAAAATCAGCATTTTAAAAAAGGTCTCAACAAACCGATGCTGTAAATACAATGTACAAATAACTATAAAAAACACTCTACTCAAAGTGTACTAAGAGATTAATTAAACATTTTAAAAAATCCATAGACAACTTATTATAATATTTACGCTTTAAAAGAAACGTTGATAACTGTTCAACGTCCTATCTATCTCATAAGTATAAAGGGACACAAAAACCCCAAAAGATATAGTCAAAAAAAAGTTGTAAAATACGAAGAAAGAAATGCATTTAAAAACAACCACCATCGACTGTTCCAGAGAAAAAGAACAAAAGAAACTAAACTGCACGTATAGAAAACTCAAAACTCAAAAGTAAAGAAGAAAAAAACTCTATCAGTATTCAATTAAATATAAGATAACCGCTTTGTATAAATACAACTGCTTTTTGTATAAGATATTTTTTAAGCAAAAACGTGTGAGACCAAATAAGATAGCAAGAGTGTCATGATTTTTATTAAAAAATCCCGTATGTGTGTGAGAAAACTATATATATATATATTTTGTACATAAAACATACATATTTTCTGTACTTCTGCCTATAAGAAACTCTATATAAACATATAAAACCCTACCTGCTTTATGTACAGAGCTGAAAGGAAATAAAGAAATTTTTTTGTGTACGTAAATGTCTAAAACCCGTTTCTCTTGCAAGATAACTTGCTACAACAAACATACACAGCTTCCTGGTGGAGTAAGCGTCTTTTGAGAGCAGTGAAGAAGCGTCTACGTATCATGACGCACCGTTGTAAACTTAACGGGTTACTCATATTATGCGATCAACGTGAATAGACTTGCGCTGGTCAGGTACAATCATCATCCCCGCGAGTGGGGTGAGTGGGGTCGCGTACCCAGTAAACTCCATCAAGCATTTTTTTTTTAAAATTTCCTGCATAAGGTTCATCGTCCTCTTGACTTCAGCATAAAATAAGGAAACGCATCATAATAATCAGGCATTTCTCAATCAAACGGGAGAAAGAGTAGAGTCAGATCAACAACTCCCGTGTGTCTGTTGTGTGCTCGATACGCTGCTACTGTTGTAAGAGATGTGAGTCAGTATTTATAGTGATCGAGTTACTCGGTGTGGCTGTCTCCTGTGGATAGTGGTTAGGTGAAAAAAATGCAGTTTTGTGTAATGACATGGCGCTAACCGACACAACAAGGTGAGCTAACTAATAGACTTTCGTAATTTGTAACCGCATAAAAGCACCGGAATATCCACAACCTTTACATATTCTGTTCCGCTGTTCCAAATTAAAGGTCTATAAACAGGAGACTTTAATTCATACAAGTACATTTACAAAATGGGAATGTTGTTAATTCTAAAACGCATCCACACGTCACTCAAGCCATATCAAAAGTATACTTTCCTCAAATAAGCTGAAGCGTATCGACTCTCAGAAATTCTACAACATTCATGAACACCACCCCACCAAACATTCATAAATACACCCCAGAAAACGTCTTGAAGAAAACGCGTAAGAAAAGAAGGGTCGTAAAAAAGCAGGCACACACGCACATATAGGGTCGTAAAGAACCTAGAAATAGAAAAAAAAATATCCCCTTCCACCACCACCACCAGCTGGAAACAAACAACACAAACATCCACATTCTTTTTTTTACAAATATTCCCTCAGATATATATTCGCACTTACACCCACACGAAAAACTAAAACCAGAACCCCACCAGCGCTATCTCTCCCCCATTATTAAACACAAAAGCGCACTTGTTTCGTAGAGAATCATCAAGAGAAACAGCTATTGACACGACGAGCTATCATAATCAGAGAGAACCCGTCGCGTGTGTACCAGCGTAGAGGGGACCACCACTTTCACTTTTCTCCCTTCACACACCGTCTCGTCTCCCTTGTTTTCTTGAACGAGGGGAACGATTCGTACACATAAATACGTAGAAAAGGGAGAAAAAAGGGTATTCAAAGGTATACGTTCTCAGTCAGTAGGTCACTCTTATTTCTCCCTGAATAATTTTCATCTGAAAAACCTGCTACGATAGATAGATACTCTTATGTATTTTTTTTCGAGCAGGGTGCCGATAGATAGATAGGGGATCGTGTCATTGAACTCCGTTTTCTGATGACGAGGGTTAGGTTAACTTAGGGTCGTAAACTTTTAACCACGTGGGTTTTCATTGAACATGTTCTGCGGAAATAATTTGCAATAATTTTCATTAATGAAAAATATTTGATCTGGAAAATGTCAAAAAATAAAGTTCATAAACATTCCGTCATCAGGCATTAGATTATATTACAAAGAGAATACTGGACTCATAAAACCTCCATGTCTGTAGGAAAAAAAGAACGCAATAAACCTACCCACACACACGATCAATTGCAAAAGCTGCTGTCAAACGCAATATTATAAACTGCTCTCAGAGAGAGAGACAGCGACATTTCCTGACGGATGATATTATATCCCTTGTCAAATGCAGAAGAAGAAAAAAGCAGTAATTTGGAGAATGACTCAACCGAGGAGAACAAACTAACAAACTCCGTCGTCGTGTACATAAGTAAACTATGTAGTGGAAATATACGATCATGTAGCAGTACACATCCACCAGAAAACCCATTTCTAGTCCACTAATGTAGCAATAGCGTAGGTCCGAAAATGCTTGTCACTAAAATTCATATTTTATGCGTTGTTCAGAATCTATACAACAATAATTTTCTTCACTTTATAAAATACACGTTCAGTCGATGTATTGTACGTAAACATTGATCAACTGAACAACACAAACAAGTACAGTAATGTACACAGATGCAGCAGCATTTGCTCTACTCACGTCTCTCCAAACGACAGGCTTCATAAAAACCTATTTCGCTATAAAGCCTACCTACCATACCAGTCAGTTTTCCGATAACTCTATAAATAATTTGCTACCTAGAACAATCATAACATCATAACGTATTTACTTCTTTGAAATTATCAGCACAACATTAATAGACATGATCCAAAGTTTTAGCAAAACATTAAAAAGAGATCGTTATTATTAAAAGCAGTCATCATCCATAAAATTTATTTTAAAAAGCACATACAATCCATCCTGAGAAAAGTCCCCGACATTCTTTACGTATAAAATGATTTATTTCCTACTGTATCAAGTGACATTTAAAAAACACCCGATTCTACTAATACCATTTGCATAAAGTCCGTTGAATGTGACTATGAGTCGTACGTAATTTAAGTCATCTCTCTTTCATTATTATTTAGAGTGTGTAATAATAATATGTGCTCCACATATAAAACACGACTCTGCATTTACAGAGAGCAGATGTTACAACAAAACTCAGTCTCGTTACTTATTTCAACGGACAAAAAAAAGAGTACGTATTTCAATATAAGTTCCATTTTTATGAACACACACATGTGCAGTTGTGTAGAACTCTCTCATTGTCTCATTCCATTCATCAGACGACAGAAGTTCGTTACTTTATATTATACACATATAATATACGAATCCCTCCCATTCATCCGACTTCCGGTCCCTCAAAAAATGTATAAATTGCCCTTTAATTGCACCATCAATCCGTCCAAATTACTTTTAATAAATAACGGAAAGAAAGAAAATTACGAATTTCGCGAAACAGACACACGTGCAGCGTATCAACTATTTAAAACCAATAAGATTCATTGACATTAAAATTTTCAACTTTTAATTTATAGGAACCGGTTTTAATTGCCATCAGCAGATCACACACAAAAAAGAAATACAAAACCATGTTAGATATATACATACGACCAGAATGTATACAAATTTCCTGATATTTCACGACCAAAATATCTGGAAACACAGTCATGTATACAAAAAAAATGAATCTGTTTTAAGAAACATGAAAAACTGAAATAGAGTCCAGATGCGCACAAACGTGCCCAGAATACGAAGAAAAAAAATTTCATCCTCATCTTCTCAAGTTCACGGACAGCTTGTTTATTCAACTGCTCCTCCGCCCGAGAATAATTTTTACTCTATACAAAAAAAAGAGAACACATTTTTAATCGCGATGATATGCACACTAAAAATTTTATAAGCGCATATACGAGCACGAGCTGAACAAAGTCGGGAACGGAGAGAAATAAGATTGTATAAAAGAGCAGAGTGTATATACAAACCTAACACCGAGAAAGATAGATGTGTCAAGTGAGAGTCTGTCTGTATATATCAAACAATAAATATCCAGCAACCAATGCTCTTTATCATTCATCATCGGAGAGAAAATGTGTGTAATACTGTTTCAAAAGTGAATACGATCATGCAGCTGCCGCTAACTGTTTTTTTACTTGCTTCAAATTATTATCGGACGGACACTGCGTCCATACGATTGTAATTGCATTTTTTGTGCATATCGAATGAAATTTTAGAGTATAACATTGAAAAGTGGTGTGTACCATACCTTCTCTCTTTGAAGTTTCTCATACCTTCTCAGTTTATACTTGTGCATTTAGGTTTAAGAAATTACCTCACAGTAAAACTGACAATATTTCGAGTAAATTGAAGTAAAAATTATTAAACAGTTTAGACAGAATAAAAATCCAAACAATTACATACAACATACACCTAAACTGGTATATATATTCATGACTGCCTCCAAATACCGACTCCAACCAACCCATACATCCACCGCAATCTCCCGACATCCCCAACTAACTACACCAACAAAAGACCCAACTCCAAAACCAACTTATCCGCTCCCACGACAGATGGCTCAGACCCAACCCAAAACTTCTCCAGCAACGATTCTTGTCAGGAGCATAAACCCGAGTCTCACTTCAAACCTGAGAATTCTCTCCCCAGCATACACATATCCCATCCTATTCATCCTCCAATATCCAACCAGCAGAGAAAACTCCCAAAAAAAGCATCATGATCAAATTCCAGTGAAAACCCGGAATGCAACGCACGAAACCCCAACACCACCACCACCACTACAAAATACCAATATAACAGCAGCAGCAGCAGCAGAAGGAGACTTTTGGTACGAAAATAAATATAGGAAGCAAGAGTCCAAAAGTTATAACTACCCATAATACCCCACACAACGACTATACAAACTCTACTATACACTCCACCAAACGATGATATCGAACGAAAACCTATTAAAACAGAACTGTCGAGATGCAGCAATTACGATGTAATGTCAGGAAGCATAATAACGGTCTCGCCGAGAGAGGATGCAAAGAATAAAAAAAAACTCCACCGTGTATATATACACGTTCATAATCACGTATATAAATTTAACGTCCAAAAAAGAAGAAGAGGAGAACCCTACAACTACTACTACAACCAACCACCACCACCATCACCCCGATCGATTTATATAAAAAAACATCCAACTAACCAAAAAAAAAGAAAGAAGAAGAAGAAAATACTCACCCACCTCGCCGTTAACTCCCACCCTTCCTCCCCCCTGGAATAAAAAAGAATAACATAGGCTACATCCAATCTAGTACCGCAGAAAATTAAATAAAATTATGACAAAACTTTAGCAATATTTCACATCTCCACGAGAGAGAGAGAGAGAAAACGAGAACCCCGAAAAAAGCTCGTTGTAATAAGGCGTAAAAAACTGGACTATCGCGATGATGTACTGTTTCTAATAAAAAACGACCGAAATGTTGAAAAAAAGAAGATGAAACCGAAACTAAAAAAAACTTTCCAAAAATATATATATATTATACTTTTTTGTGTTAGCTTCTACCCAATTTTCCTCGTTTTTATCCAAAAAAAAGTCCGTTACCTCTTTCTCTCTCGGCGAGTTTTATCAATACATTATAAATTATTCTACGTAATAAAGCAGAATATATTTTAAAAACAAATCTCTCCTGAAAAAAAAAATCTTTTCCTCCCCACACACGTAGAGACGATAACAAAAGTCCAAAAAGCCGAAAGCACACGACGATCCGAAATGAATTATTCTCGCCAGATGAAAACGGAACGAAAAGTTGGAAGAAACGTAATTACAGAAGAATGGCCACTAATTACTTTCTAGTTTGAAGGGAATTTTAATTATCATTTTCAAGTTTTATTTTATAACACGGTGGTTATAAAAGAGAAAGAGAGAGAGAAAGATTCGTGTATACAAGGTTTTGGGGAAATATGAACTTTCACGCAAAAAACGCTACAATTTCGGGGTCTCAAATTTGGGAATAATATTTTGGAAACAGAGTTTTGAAAACAGAATTTTAGAAAATAATTTGGGAATAGCATTTTGGAAATAGGATTTTGGACAATATTTTGAAATAACATTTTAGAACAAAATTTCAAAAATAATTCCAAAAAAACTAATACCTCATCAAATCCACGAGAAAACAGAGAACCCCTTACACACAACAACCACTAACGATTAGTATGCACAAAAATGCAAATGAAGCACATACCCCAACCGAATGCAAATACCCGTCTTAACACCCAAAACCCATCATTACGAATACTGAACAGAGAGAGAGCAACATACATAACGCTCCAGCGACTCAACATCCATATACACAAAATACTCCTTTTCCCTCCCAACATACAAAAAAAAATTATTACCCATAAAAGCACTCCAAATATATAAAAAAAACTGCTCAGAGAAGACCCGACCGACCAAACGAACAAAAACTTTTTAAAAACCAGTATAGAAACCGAAGAGTCCAAAAAGACGACTAAGAAATAGAAGCAACGGAGCATCACCGACGACGATCTCACTTAATTTTAATTTCAATTTCACCCCCATTCATTATGCACAGAAAGAGCACAGTGCCACGTTTATTATTATTTCTTATTTTCTCTCTCTGTGTCTCTCCGTGAATTCACCAGGTCTCTGGAGAGAGTGAGAACCGTCTCAAATGAAAACGCTCATGTTCCGTTTTTTTTTCATTTTAAATGCGACAAAAACAAGAGAAAAGATGTTGCGCCGCAAGCGGACAAGTGAGTACGTAATTTTGAGAGAGAACACACAAATTTAAATTCAAACAGATTTAATTGTCAGTTTAAAGAAATTAAATGCACTCGTATTTAAACTAACTTGAACAGGATCAAATCGATTTCGCTCTACACGTTTCTGTATGCATCCATCCAAAAATCAAACATGAGCAGCAAGCAACCCAAAATATTTTACGATAGAATTTATTTTATCAACTTTCCTCAGCCATCCTAGAAAAAAAATGTTTAGGATTTTCAGGTTCAATTACCGCCCCCAAAAATATATACTACAAGAACATGTATACTTTCAAAAGCAGTAAACATATATAAAATCGTATAAACGCATATATAACGCTTTCCCCTGTATTTTTTGGCTTAACACCAACACAGAATCGTTTCGTTTTTACTACAGGAAGCACACACACATGATTACACGAGAGAAATTTACGATCCAAAAAGAAAGGTTGAGTGAAAGCCGGAGAAATTTCTACACAACAAAATAATACAAATTTTCTGACTACCAGCATGTGTGTGTGTATTTATAGTCGATAAAATGGCAGGTGGACTTTTTGACATGCAGTTGGAGTTGAAATTTTTTTATGATATATTATACAATTTCTTTTCAAAAAATTTGAAATGCAGTCAGAGTTGAAATTTTATACAAAAAATTGACGTACTTCCGATTTTTTATAACAAATACGCACGCATGAATCTTTTGTACAATTCGTTAGACACACCTAAACAGCGTATATATCTGATATAACATAATAATAAGCAGTGTGTATAAAAGTCCCATCCAAATCCCCACAACCACAATTATAATACCCAAATAATTAAACCCAAAACACAAATCCTCCAAATTCAAACATCAACAAAAAAAGAATCCACCTTAACCTACGCCAACAAACCAAGCAAAAAAATAACCCCATACAAAATCATTTGCAACAACTAACCCATCCCATAATCATATCCATATTCGTATCCATAAAAAAACACCCAAGCCACGATCAAAAAAAACCCAGAGAGAGAGAGAGCGAACACAGCAGACTCACAAGTTCAAGTACCCCAAGAAGAAAAAAAAGAGCACACTATCAAGTTTCTCTCTCCTACTATCTCTCATCTCCGTTTAAAAAAAGAGAAAGGGAAATTCCACGACTATATACATATATAGCATCCGTGCCACACCGCCACTCCTCATCACTCCTCTTCGTTACTACTGCATCAAGCAGCAGCAGCACCAGAATAAAAGAAAAAGAACTCCCAAACAAAGAGAGTGAGAGAAAAAAAAACTACTGCCTCTATACCAAACTTTTCCCCATCACACACACACACGACATGTTTACTAGGTCTCTAGTTTCTCATCTCTCCTTATACACACACACACTCCCACCACCCGCTTTCATTTACAAGTAGAAGAGAAAAACTCAAACCTCAACACTTTTTTTTCCAGCGAGAGAAAAAAAGCCGTCTAAAAATCCTAAGAGCCACACGATGTCTAAAAATCCACAAGCAAAAAAAAACGCATACACTATAGTGCAGCACACTCTCTCTCTACCTCCTCGCGTTACAAACCGCTCAAGGAAACGTTACACACCCAAAGAGAAAAAAAGTGCATGGGAAAAAAAGAAAGAAAAAAAAAGTTGAAGATCTTTCTCTCACTGACTCCTCCGAACAAGTTACTACAACTCGAGAGGATCTTGAACTTGAAATAAAAAAATACTAAGAACGGAGAGTAGAGAGAGAGAGAGAAGATGAAGAACCGTATATATAACAATGCGAACACTCGTAGAAGAAAAGAATATCTTTCTTTGAACTGCTTTCTCTTTACTACAACTTTTCTCTCTCTCTCAGCCTTCCTTCTCGTTTTCTCTCTCGCTCCTATTGACTGGTTTAGTATACGCACGCAAAAATTGTGTCATCTCTATAAACGCGCATATAAACGTAAAAAAAAAGTAGACGAGAAGGCGAGATAAAAAAAGTTTCTTTTTGTAGGCAGAAAGAGAATAAGAGAACTTGAATGAGTGTGGGACGCGANTCTCTCTCTCAGCCTTCCTTCTCGTTTTCTCTCTCGCTCCTATTGACTGGTTTAGTATACGCACGCAAAAATTGTGTCATCTCTATAAACGCGCATATAAACGTAAAAAAAAGTAGACGAGAAGGCGAGATAAAAAAAAGTTTCTTTTTGTAGGCAGAAAGAGAGAATAAGAGAACTTGAATGAGTGTGGGACGCGATGTTCACATAGGTCAGTCACGTAAAAAAAGGGTCAGGTTAGTTGGGATAACTGGGTAGTATACACTTTTTTTTAAAACTACACATCAGACAGTCTCAGATTGATTCCAAGAAATCTCATTATTAAAAAAAAATACTATATATACCCGCTCAAATAATAAAGCGTTCAAAGAAAGATGATGAGCGAAAAAAATAAAGTTTCGTAAAAAGCATCAAGTCATCCAGATAGCGAAGCAAAAAAAGGTGCTTGGGTACGACAACAAAGGAAATCAAAAGAACGGAATAATATGCTTTTTTCATTTCAAAAAACATTTTCCTTCTGCTCCACAAATTTTTTCTTCTCTCCATCGAACACACAAACTTTATATCAGCTTATTTTTATCATCGGTATACATCCCATCCCGCCCGGCACACACAAACACAATCATGTAATCAAAAGAACCACACAAAAATACCCGAAAACAACTTTATTTTAAAAATAAACTTTCCAGAAAAAACCCAAAAAACTCCCACGCTGACACGGATATCAATGTCAAAAGAAAACCCGTCAACGCAAAAACCGTTTTTTTAAACAGAGAGAAAATTACCCAACTTCAAAAATAATTTAGCACAAGAGAAACTATTCCAACACAAATCTCCTTAAAAAAATCCCCCTCCCCCACCTCCGATATATATTTATCATTTCCACATCGCAAGTTCCCAAAGAGAGAGAGTACAAACCCACCACCACAACCACGCCTGATTACTCAAAAACTGTATACACAGAAATAAGAAAATCCTCCAAAAACAGCATATCTCATACATAAAGTATAGTAGCAAAAGGGAAAAAGACAAATGCCCCCACCCCACGAACAAGACAGGTGCTCTCGAGCATCATCATGAGCTACAATATAGAGAGCCCGATAAAAACAGTGAACTAGTCGTCGTCGTGAAACCAGTCTTCCGGAAACAACAAAATCAAGTGTAATTTATTTTTGTTACTAAAATCAGTCTAGAAATTCATTGCACAAAAAAATCGTTAATTAACGAGACAAATTTAGAAGATTTCTTAACCCAAAGATCATCGTCCCCATC
>JAHZMV010001711.1:0-10564 GCA_027743765.1 Coecobrya sp. COE2
CGATAGGTAATAGGAAAGCCGTAAAGCAAGATGTAATAGTATCCAATATCCACACCACCTCTGCAACATACCACGATCACCACGTCCAAGTTTAAGTAAGTGACTCGTTTTTTTACTAGGCTCATTCAGTAGCGGTGTCTACAAGACTTGGTACATGATTGCTCCTCTATTTCGCGTCTATTTCACCGCTGCGCTAAAAACATCAGTATAATATAAGTAGCAGGAGACCACTTGTGTGTATCTTCTATCCATCTATCTATAAAAGTATTAATGAATGTATGTACGGAGGTCTGTCTACCTATCTCAATTATTGCCTTCCTTCGAAAGAAACTATCTCTTCTTCTTGCTCTTTTTTCGTTTCTACTAATAAAATATGTAACAAGTACAAAGACCCTAATACAATTACCCATCCAGTGGGAAGCAAGTGTATTAGCATACATGCGTGCGTACAACCTCCTATTGCACTGGTACACCACCACCTTCATGATCTTTCTATTCTGTATCCTTCAACTTTCTCTATACACTTGTATCATCTTGCCCTGCCGCAATACAGAAAGAAATCGCCTATTTTCAACGTGTTTCCTTTTTAACTCTTTCCTTTTTATTGGTCTCGTCGGTGAACAAGCACACGTTGTGTGGCTGAAATAAGCACCAAAGCGCAATAATATCGTCTGGTGGTGGCACTACATCTCATGATGAACACTGTACCAAAGTACCAACCCTTTGGATATAAATAGGTCTGTGAAACTGTGCAAGTTCTTCACCACACACATATGTACATACACCAAGATGTTTTGTGTATGTGATTGCTTTAACTGCTGGAGTAAGAAAGGAAAGTCATTGTCCCTGAGTGCGTGTAATATCGGAAAAAAGTAGTGTGAAACGACTCCTCTGTGGAATTTCCATTACATTTTTTTCATTGCAATTCTCGAAAAAAGGCAGCAGGATCAGGATGTGTTTTAGAAGAAAGTTACTAAAGTTCTTTACTTCCTTCCTGTAATAACAATCTTCTTGTTTTTTGCTCTCGTGCAGAGTAAAAAAATATCTGTCTTTACCTTTCCTTATTTGACTTTATATAGAGGAGAGTAGTGATGGTGGTAATTGTAGTAATAATAATATTGGCAATTCTTAGACGTTACACATTTCATTTAATTCTGGCGATATCCCAGCCCAAATGCCGGCACCACCACCGTTGCTGCGGTGTGATACAATATATAGTGCAATGTAATAATGGAGAAGCAGTCATCCATTACTGGAGAAATGGTGTTGGTTCCTTGGAAGCAAGGCAGTTGAGTCTGTAGGGAAACGAGTGTGTGTTGGATAATGCTTCTTTTATTACTGCATGTGTATACACTATATGTGCCATTCTTGTATAGCCTTAAATAGGATATTTGAAACGTGGTATGTCATCAACAAGAATATTTTTTCCGACGGGAATCGACACTGCTAATAATAACAATAATGTGAGGAGAAAGGTAGAGAAAAACGAAGGAGATCGAATATACTAGCTATTGAATAAAACTTTTGATGGGTTAATAAAGGAAATCGTTCTGTCGTTTCACGAATGAGATTGATGGCCTTTTATAGTATTAAACCACCACTACTTTCTAAAATAATGCCTTTATAGCTACCTCAATAATTGAATTCGCATTTTTATCGTGAGAAGTAAAATTATTAAGAGTCATTAAATTGCTTGAATTTCTCCATTTCCTCATTTTAATTTCAAAGTAAGTGCCCGTATAACCATACATCATTGTTCGTAAAATTACGATTTAATATGTTTTTCTCACTCCATCGTTTTCTTTACTTTAATATGCGTTAGTGCAAATGTAATTGAAAGCTTCAACAGTTGCACTTTGATCCAGTTGAGCTCTTCAATGTACAATAATATGCTTTTGCGTTACCGGTTGTCCATGGTTTGATCGATCACTTGACTGTGTAATCACATGCTGTTGTTCCAAATTGTAATTGGGAAAGCAATTACTGGTCATTGAATATCAAATGAATCCAATTTCTTACCTGGAAAGAAAATAAAAATTACTTTCATTAGCAAAAAAAAAAACATTATTCAAATTTTGTCAGAGAAATGTTAAAATTTACATTAGTATGCATAATGCATTGCAATATACTCGAAGCAGTTTAGCCAAGACGCAATTATATCACTCTTCAAGCAAACATTCGCCCAGTTAATTATACTCTTTAATAATCTAAAATAACGTATTTTTAGTACATTGGACCAACAAAACAAGAGCAACAATAATAATAAATTAAGGAAATTTGGACGAATCTTAAGAAGTCTGCCAGATAAGAGGTAGAAGAAAGAAGAATATGTGCATTTCTTTATGTTCTATTTCGACCATTTCAATCTTTATTCTTCGGAAGCATTTTTATCTGTATTTCCCATAAAAATACATTCATTTCTAGTAGCATGTATATGAATATTCCAGTTACAGCTCATATTGCATGAGCTTGCATGAATGAACATTATTATTAAACTATGCCTTTCTCTTCGAGAAAGCATGTACATATAGGCACAATAAGCAGTTGTTATTATTAACGCTAACTTGTTTTCCTATGTTTGTTCATATGTATAATATTTTCTCCTCTTCTATTGCATAAGTATGTATATCATATACATATACAATCCACATCATTATGAAAGCATATTATAAATATAGTATCAACTTTTTATACAGCTGGTTGATATAGTCTTTGTAAAAGCACAACATAATGAGCTATCGCACATTTAATGGTGGCAATGCCCTAGCAATATACACCACTACAGCACATTATTATTCTTACCAACTCAAACCCAACTTTGTTACTGTTCATCATAGTAAAGATTATAGCCAGTTACTATAAAAAAGGAATAATCTGACTATAGCTTAATACCCAAAAGGAAATGGACAATGCAAAATGGTACATGCTCCTTTAACGTTTACTGAAGTGACTGAAAGCAGGTTCTATATAGTTATACAGGTTTATTCACACACAAAAATTCTACAAGCTTTTTTGCCTGTGCCTTCAACTTGAACAACTTGCTTTCTTGCAAAAAAAGGAGGAAAAATTGCGGGAGAAAAACTTTGTATAAACATTAGCATTATTATGTGCCTATCTCTCGTAGTAGCATTCTAAATACGAAGCAGAGAACACAGTTTGTACAGTTCATATGGCAGAAGAGTTTGTAGTAAAGTGACGCATGAAAGAGTAAGAGCATAAGAAGGGGGTATTTCAGCAAAAAAAGTCGTAAAAATGTCTGGAGCAATCGTCGATAAGTAAAAGAGAAAAAAGCTGGACCATGACGCTGTGCTGGTTATGCCTAGCTTGAAATACTTTACAACCTAGTTTTACCACCCTGACAGTTGTAGTTAGTATACTGAGGCAGACAATAGGAAAAGGAATGTGAGCCCGGTGGGGAACTTATAGTATGTAGAAATATTATACACGAGTGCTTTGCACGAGAGAAAGTTTTTTTCTGATTCTTCTTTGACTACTTCCTCCTTGCTACTTGTCTTTTTCCCTGTTTTGCCCTCGTTTGACTCTGCCTTGATTTTTACACGGTACGACTTATGCGTAGAGGTATAAAGGGAGAAGTAAGATAGAAAAAGTGAAGAATGAGTGGAAAAAAGATGGAATCAATCGAGGAAAGCGGAGCGTACAAAGTCCAAAGATACACAGACGCAACTGCGACCTTTGCCTTTTTCAGGGATATAACATATCTGTTAAAACCAGTCGGTTGGGTGATTGCGGTCTCGTAGCATTGTTAGGGTGAGAAGGGCTATTATAATAATCAGTTCAGAAACAACATTATATGTATATGTAGGCAGCTATTTTATTTCGTCGTCTGTTATGTCCTTGCAGTTTTATTTTTCTTATAAATAATTGGAGGTGACTTTTAGTAAATATGTACCTTGGTTTATACTACACACACGACTAATGCAGACAAAAAGTTGGAATAGGTGAAGAGTGAAAGATAAGTTGCAGCCGTAGAGTTTTTCTTGTTCAAAGAAAAAGGGAAGCAATAGGCATAGTATGGCATGGAGAAAGGTCTGTTATATATTTATCAGAAAGAACGAGTGAAAAGTCAGTCAAGTTTTAATATCAGAGTAGATAAGCGGAAGGGCTGGTGGGCGTGGAAGCGAACATCACTAGAAATGGACATGTCTAGTAGACATTGTCTACATAGTAGGTCCATAGCAGTAAATATGGGCAACTAAACTCCAGTTGCGACTTTTCCTGATTCGAGGAAAACCACTACCACAACAGCAACCCTATCATTTTAACTTTGTCCAAGGGAGAGAGAAAAAATGAGGAAATTACGTGAAACCGTACAATGGTCAGTGCAGAAAGCATGGACGAGTATATAACTTTATAAGGACGATAGTGGTGAAACAGCTAGCCAGAGTAAAAATCTGAAGCCAAATTAACGTGTTCCGATAATGCATCCAATCGAACAAAATTATCTAGAACACCTCAAAGACAACAACCAGTTTTTATCCCGTTTGTGTTAGCCAGCAACGCTCTAGTTGCCTATAGAAGAGAGAGAGAGAAAACTTTTCTTGTTCGAAGCGAAAAATATCGTTCAGTTCAAACGCAATACCAGTTGCAAGAAGTAAAGTAGCATTAAGCTAATTCAATACTTACGTTGTTCCCAATATAAAAGTAATTGGTTATGGTCTTAAAAACAAAGACAAAAAGTAATTGGAACGGCTTATTAGTTTCTTAACGTGGGTACTGTATTCCACTTAACGTTTGCCAAAAGTTGAACAAGAACAGGAGAAAATCCTTTAAAAAACTTTTCATCAATGGTGAAATAATTCAGGAAAGGCTCGCATCTCTATCTATCTGGTATAATCCTTTTCCAAAAACCATATAGACAACAAAGACAGAAAGTCCACCACCACGACAAATTTCATTACATTTCATTCAGAAAGTTTGCCCAAGGTCAGGACTGCTTGTAAGCTGGAAAGGAAATACGCCTTTTGATCTCCATTTAATTTTTGATTGCATAAGCTTATATATGTATTTCCTCCCAAAGTCGACCAACCTTCAGGCTTCAAAAGTCATTTGTGCTAAAAGGTACAAATACAACAGTCAGAACTTTTCACGTGTTTTTTCTACCGTGCAATTTAAAGAAACAGGATGAAAAGGACAAACTGGTTGTAACGTTAAACCTTCTTTCTCCCTCCCTCTCTCACTGTTTTTCTCTTCCCACATTTACTTGTCAGATTTTCTACAATTACTTTAAATGTCCTTTTTAATTTCTTTTAAAGGTTCTGTGCTATATCCTTCCCAGCTTAACTTCCTTGCGAATCCTTTCTCCATTCTCTGAGGTTACTAAACTTATAATTTGTGGTGATGGGGGCTTGGACTTTTGTAACGATTTGAAATTTTGCACCGCTGGCAAGATAAAAATGCTTCATAACTTTAAGCATTTATTTTATACTTATTTGGGTCAGGGCGGTATTACAAATTTTAAAGCATATGAAATAAAAGCATTACGTTATTGTACCAGTACCACTTATTTTTCTCATTTCACCTAAATAAATGTTCCTTGCAGCGGATGAGAAGAACAAGACAAGAATGAAGAATCAAACCTTTCACCGTAAAAAATCTCGTAAGTAAACATATATATTAAGCCTGAATGAACATGAGAGTTTATACTATGTATGTTGTAGCTGTGGTTTATCTGATCCCATCTTTAAAATGTTTAGTAGAAGCTGTGTAAAATATCAGTATCATGCTGTTGGGGTACTTTCTTTCTGGTCGCATACGCGTCACCTCGAGAACATCATCATCACCATTATTATTATACCAATAAAGAACAGATTCGAAGAATTACATTTGGTTTCAGAACATCACTTCATCACGTATTTATTTCCAAGTGGAAAACCGAACGGAACACTTCACTGACTAAGTACTACTTCCTCTAGTGGCCACGATGCAATGTTGGAGGTCCAACCAAGTAGAATCANGCGTCACCTCGAGAACATCATCATCACCATTATTATTATACCAATAAAGAACAGATTCGAAGAATTACATTTGGTTTCAGAACATCACTTCATCACGTATTTATTTCCAAGTGGAAAACCAAACGGAACACTTCACTGACTAAGTACTACTTCCTCTAGTGGCCACGATGCAATGTTGGAGGTCCAACCAAGTAGAATCAAATAATAGAATTTTGTTTGTGAGTGGTAGTTTTGTATAAGGTATAAACATAGCAATATTACATAATGTTTAAATAACAACATCAAATGGTAGCCTCATACTTTGTACCCACTGGATATTTTCTGAGGAAACAAGGACCCTTTCAAAAACATGCATGCATGACTGAGAATTTACAGCTTTTGTTCTCCGGTGAATGCCCGGAAATTTACGCTCTCCCCACTTTTAACTTTTTGGTCGCTTCCTTTATCTACACAAAACAGAACAAGTACTACTCTAACTACTGCTGACTATATGCTCTAAACTCTTTACTCTAAACAACTGAATGTGCAAAACTGTCTCTCAGTATTTGTTGCTCTAGACAAAATGGCGGATAAATAGGAACAGGAAACACTATACAAGATATTAGTGCAGAACCGTATTTGCATTAAAAAAAACCTGAAGAAGACCGTAGCTCATCCACTAAAACTGGAGTAAACGGGCTCCCACTGGAACTGCTTACCTCCGCTAGACTCCCCATCCTATTATCCATACTATTATGACCACCGTTCTTGGTATATTGCACAACATGCAGTCCCCTTCCTCCTAGGATGTAGTAGGAAAGGAAAATACGTTTTCCAAATTACTCTTTCCCTTAAATCTCTCTTACGCAACCACTAAAAGTCGGCAGTGTTCCATTTTCATACAGTGAGTGGCTTTATACAAATTTTCGCATATTTTCTCTAATAAGGTTTGTGTGTGCATTCTCTAATTTATCCTTTTCTGTAACTAACTCATATATACATTTTATGAACTGTACCATTCTGCTTATTCAGAAAAACGTTGCTTCTTTCAGTATGTCTGCTCATCTCATTCTTATACCAACCTCCTGTACTGCATAAACCCATCAAGGTCTGTATTTTAAAGATAAGCTAAAATATTTCAAAACCGGACTAAAACTGCGCAGTAGTAGTGATGGTTAATCAAGTTGCTAAACCGTGACCACGTTAGTTGGATGCGTATAGGTACACTTAAAAGTAAAACTAGTTGACGACGGCATAAAAGAGTTTCCTAGCAAAACCAAAACTGCTTGGTTCTATTTTCCTTTTTCCGTTGACCCAAAGCACCTTTGAGAAATAATTAAATGACTGCATTCACATTTATTCAAGGAAAAGTTTAGGTACAAATGAGAGTAAGGAACTCAGGAAAGAGATCACAAGATGAAAAGAAATATGAAATACCTCAACATTTCGTTACATCCTCAGACGCAGAGCATTCCTTCGCGAACATGTCGATGTTACATCATTTTTGTTTCTGACGAAATTACTATACGAATACCCTAACTCCCCTAATTTTACTTTGCTTGAGTATACACTCCAAACAAGCATAAATGCGGCGTAAGCTTCGTTTAAGTTGAATGTGCAAGTTTGCATGCACTGCATATTTACATGCATACACGCATCCGCCCTAGTACTTTCTCCATCATTTCCTTTCTCACATTTTCCTCCTTTTTATCTCGCTTATGCCGTCGATGGAGGGAGGCTAGAAAATGCCTTGTTACTTTTAGCATGAATTACTATGGTTGTCTCTCTTTCTTTGTTTTAACTACTATTATCATCGCTGTCGGCACAAACTTAAAATACTTTCAGGTTTTGTAAAAAAATGGGAAATGAAAACTGACAACACTGTAACTAGGAAGAAAGTGGATAAAAGTGCAAGGCACGTTCACGCTGTCTTATTCCTCAAAGGCATTAAAATGTACTGCTTGTTTCCAAACTAATTATTTACTGCTAAATATATAAATGTTGACTCTGTTACGTCTTATTATACCGGTTAGTATTAGCTTTTCAATTTACCAGCACTCAGAAATTTTATGAGAAGATCCATGTACACTGTGGCTTAGCCATTTTACATTAACAAACGTAATACGAGATTAGACCAATGTTTAGACTAAAAAATAGCTCACCTATATTTATATACATTTACTTATATATTTGTTTACGCATGCCATCAGGCTTGCTGGCTTTGCACTGTGAATATTTTTTGTAGACTTTCTGTAGGTTTGTTTCATACTTCTCATCGACATCAAAGAACATTGTGCAAACAGTGGAGAGTGGTGTCGGAGAAAAAGAGTTAGTAGGAGAGTGTCATGACATGCAAACGAGAAGCTTGAAAAGAGAGAAAATACCGTTTATTTTTTCCACTACTTTTCTCTTTGATGTTGGACTTACTTATGTACGCGTAAAATTTTGAGAAAGTGTAACAAAGCTTAGCGTCCTAGTGTTTCTCAATGCCATGTTGTCATTGAAGTGGTATCTTGTTAGTTGTTAACTGTGTAAATGTAAGTTGAGCAAAGTTATAAAGTTTTAAAGCTTCATATATACTAATTAAGTAAGCATGTATGTCTATTCTCATTATGTATTAGTATCAGAAGGCAAGACGCTCTAATAGGATTACGTAAAATAATATCATATGACAGTGACATTTTATTACAATAACAAGGTTTCCTTTTGACCTTGAAATATAACTGAAATTCTTGTGAAATTCAAACAATTTTCAGCAACGTAGAAGGGATTAATGAGAGAAAATGTTCTTATGAAATTGGCAATGGTTGTATGGGGCGGGTATTGAATGACTTATGAAATTAGGTCACTGCCAAAACTTGTTTCCCGATAAAAAGAACAACAAGCAGCCTCTTGAAATAATTTAATAGAACATTGTACATTCGTTCAGATAAGATTGGTCTTTCTTTCCTGAGTGTTGAAGAAAACAGTGGAGCAGAGTACAGTAGCGCGGAGGGCGCGGATATTTTGGACTGGCTGACATTTGAAGGAAATGATAATAATGAATGCCAGAGCCATAATGTATAATGCTTTTCATGAAGAGAAAGTTGACTAACAACATGTGACTCGACTAGTTTAATCCAGTCACCCATTCGCTCATCCAATAATTTCATTACTTGGAAGAAAGGCGAAGAAAGTTGTTTTAAAGTTGAAGTACGCGTAAAGATGTAGCAAAGCAGCCAAATGAGAAGGTACTATAAACAGTTGTGACACATTTTTGTCCGCCTTGTTTCTTTCGGAATTGAATGGAGAAACCTCTATAACATACATTCATATTTCACCAAACCACACCTACTACTACTCCAAGTATAACTCAGACAAGAAACATGTTTTGTCTTCTGGCTAGATGGAATAAAATGAATTAGGACAGCGAGGAAAGAAAATTATGCTAACTTGATGGTTGACTACAATTAAACTTTCCAACGGCTTGATATAGTCTTCATCCTCCTTCCTCCCAATCTAATCAATTCACAACAATTCAAAGAATGGAAAAATAAATAGCATGTACAACATAGTAATAGTATACACATATAATATCACATAAGTATATGTGCATGTATGTATTATTGATTTCTACTGCGAAACTTCTTAAATAACTTTTACACTTGGTATCTTGAAAAGTTCCCAAACAAAACTTGTACAATGTTGATCATCACCATTATCGTCAGCGACAATCCGTAGGGATAAAATTGAAATAACTGCTCCAGCTAATACGACTACATTTCTATCGCCCAGCTTTCAACTCACGTCTTTGCAATTGTATGTGTATATATGAGAAAGCATATTGCACTTTTCGTTAACAAAGCCGTATCAAAAGTGTGCTGTTCTTAGTCCTATACTAACAAACAAATGTAGCTATTTTGCTGTTACAGCCAATCATTAAGAAGATTAAGGAAACGACATTTTCTTTGCATGTATATACTCACGTAGTAGGCAGCACTTCAGGGCACTCACACTGTTGACTGTATCGCTCTTTTACAATTACTTATAATGTGTTTCAATTTAATTAACCAGGGCACTTGGTGCATATTCGGCAAATTAATGGTGACAGCAAAGGATGTAGCCTTCACTTTGTGATTGTCTGCGTGTATTTATATGTAGCTCATTTGTTGGTTCGTTCATTCTGTCGTACAAAATACGGTTGTTAGCCGTACAAGAATGGTTTCAATCAGATAAAATGCGCCATATCAGCAGCGGCCTCCCGTTTCCATCTAAATGCTTGATAAACCCTGACTGCTTATTTCTCTACTTTCTCTGTCTGCGTTACTTTTAATTCATTTAGAAAGCTTTTGATATTGACAACGGTTGATGTTGGTAATGATGATGGTACAAAAGTAAGTGGGAACAGCTGCTATAACTGATGGTCTGTTCGACTGTAAGTTGGGTGGGATAAATAAAGCTGACATATCGATTTGAACGGGGAAATGGGCACATCGATTTCAATTAACATAATTTGCTGGTGTTATAGAGGAGTGTTTATCGCCACCATCATATTATTTACTCTGTTCGGGTTGATGAATTGCCAGAGAAATTAAATGGGGAATTGCGTAAATGATAAATTTGCAGTATAG
>JAHZMV010001712.1:0-12226 GCA_027743765.1 Coecobrya sp. COE2
CGGTCCCATTACTTGCATTACTTTCTCCGCTTGTGACTTTTTCTCACTGCCTACTTTATAGGTGACATGCTAAAAAAGAAGAAACATTTCCGGTTATATATTTGAGCAGAACGCTTTTGACATGATATACTGTTCGATATATCGCAATTTTTTTTCTTACGCTCCGCAGCGATATTATAACCGAGCTGATCTTTATGCTGGCACCGTTCCTAATTTCCACTCCAAACTGAAGATATTCTCCTGGGACAAATCCTGCCTTGGTTAGTAGAAAGTTGACAACCAATGGGCCGTTATTACAAAGCAGCAATCCGACATGCTTCTCCTTAAATATTTTTACAGGTTCAGCCGCTTTCGGCTCCGCATTTAGATCCACTATGCCCCTGACCTCGATTGGCGTATTGGTTGTGTGATCGTCCTTCCAAGACCGTTGTATTGACGCCTCCATTGTATATCTGATATAACCGTGTTCACCTTCGAACGAGGACGGAATATTTGATGGCAGTTGAATCGAAAAGCAGTAAACATGGCGTCCAGGCTCCAACATTTGCTCTCGTCCATCCTCTATTTCCCGATATCACCATTTTGAAAAGAAAGTTATATTCCTTGCTTAAGTTTATTATAAATCATGACATTGCTCTCGTATGTCTTCATACCTCTACTGAGTAAAACCGATTTTAGGTCTGCGTATATTTCAGACTCTGTGTAGACATTGTGGCTGTACTTAAGGCCACTGATTCCTGCTTCCCATGAGACATAACCTTGTCCAAAAAGACGGATGCTGATACCTGTTGTTCAAGAACATATTATATTAGCATACCAAGCTTTATGACAATAAATTTCTCTGCCAAAAAAATTAATTACCTTTCACAGCTTTCTCTTTATTCAATACAATCACAACTCTTCCCGTAATAACTTGCCCTGCTACAAATCGTTTAGACTCTTGGTCCAAATTGATCTCGAACACTTGTAGGTACATTACTACTGCATCTAATGAAAGATATATATTTTTTGCGTATTTTCAAATAGTTCGAAAATAGCTCTGAATTGAAGAATTGGCTTTGGAATGACTACTCCATCCACAATAAATCAATTCCTGCTCACCTAGTAAGAGTTAGTTAGCAAAAGTATATATAAGCTCCGATCTTTCCTAGTCTCTCCGTATCTCTGAAAACATGCTCCTGGCTGGAATCCTCCTTAACTCAAGATAAATTTCCCTAAAGTATTTTTAACAAATAATGTGTCATAGACTCCCACGTACTTTACTTGCTCAATATTATTCATAGTTGTATTTAGGGAGGAAAACAACTCTTTGTGTGAGTGTGTCTGTGTATGTGTGTAAATGTCCCTGTAGTCCCTATATAGATTTCGCAACAACCTAACATAAACTTTTCAGAGAATGGAAACCTTTCCACATGGAAAATCCTTCCAATATTATTCCCTTATTGCTCAACCAGAATGGATATGGAAGGGGTAAGAAAGAAAGATAGAGGATTTCTGTTGTAATGTTAAAACCTCCTCTCAAAACTCCGTCACCACCGCCGTTGTTGTCTGTATCGATCAATTTCCACAATGTGAAAGTTGTGCTGATGATGTACCCCAATATATGCATTTCAATGGAGAAAGAAGGGAAAGATTTTCATGACAGGAATATATACGCACACACTTCCACATACCACACACAAGTAAATTGAGTGTCTTCACTTTTACTACTGTATGTGGAGTGTTCCAAGAGTGTGTGTTGCCCAGTAGTTGCCCAGCTTGACTACTCTTTGTCTACCACGTACGTGCTCTGCATGTGTATGTGTGTATCATTCCAAAAAGAGGCAATAATATGGCTGGAATACCTATTCATGGTGAGTGAAAGTCGAGTTTTTGGATCATTTGGATGAGATATATTTCCTTTTCCATTTCACTTCCTTGGAAAAAGAGTGGAAATCTCAGAGTTCATGGAGAGCTCTCCACTTTCTCCACATTTTTTTTTCTGTAAAGCGGATGCTTTCCCCAATTTCCCTGTTGTTGGAATGAATAGTAATAATGCTATTACACACACACGCAAAAAATATAGGAGGCTTGTCTATTTTTAAAGTTAGCATCTTTCAGATCATAGACGTCATTCGGGGATGTGGATATGTATGTACATATATTTTATTTCAACTTTGAACTTTCCGTTTGGCTTCTTATTTCCTACATTTCACTCTTTCCCGGAAAACTCTTTACCGTTGCTGTATTTTCAATTTTTCATGGGAATAAAATATTAACATTATGAAAAAATAAGATATATATGTGCCACTTCTCTCCTTTCATAACGATTCTGCGCTAAAATTCCCTGGGGTTTATGTAGTTTATTGGTTTTATATTTAGCTTTGCGATTGCATGATTTTCCTGTCTTGTTATCAACGCCTACGTGGTATTATGCCGAGTTACGAGTTTACTTAACCCACATATATCATGGTAAACTTTGTTTGCTAATTGCTAATAATAACTTGATCTTTAAATTGACATTTACATGACCCCAGAAGGATGTACTAAAACGCATTTTCATGAAAGTTGTCAATAAGTTTTCCACTTACTATTAGCTTTACTGAATCTGGAATATGCTAAAGGCTAGTTTCGCTGAAAGACATGTTAACACCTTGAGTAAATGTGTTAAGGAATTAGTGTATGAGTTATCAAAACTATAAATTAATCAATATAATTGGAATCATAAATCATGGTTTATTGATTTGTACAAATTAATCGATTTTCCAATGAAATTACTTTGACGTAAATTATTGAAGAATTTTATACCGGGTTTGTACCGTTCGTCAAAGCACGTCACTAAAGCATACAATCAAGGGATTTTAATTATTACTGAGTAACTAATCCGATAAGTGTAGTGTACTGGTTACTCAATTACGTATCACCCATCACGTACCATCTCTAAACCCTATATTACTCGCACCTATAGCAGGTTTCAGGTTTAGCAAGTTTCGGTTCAATAATGCCATAACATAACCAACAGAGGTGAATAAGAGCGATAATAAAAAATTAATATTCATCGTCACAATCCTTTTCTATCGGTTTCTGACAGTCGCCCGTTTTCTATCCCTTATACATGAGCTGCTCAAGTATTTCGCTAGAGTTTTTATGTATTTTATTGGTTGACTAAACTTAATGAGAGAGGACTCCTTTATATGTAGAAATCCTTTCCTATCGGTTTCTGACAGTCGCCCGTTTTCTATCCCTTATACATGAGCTGCTCAAGTATTTCGCTATGGCTTTTATGTATTTTATTGGTTGACTAAACTTAATGAGAGAGGACTCCTTTATATGTAGGGCTACCACTATATAGCATATAGTATCTAATAATCTCTATGAATTTTTAAAAATATAATACGCTGCATAAAGAATTTATATTGCCCAATTATGGTTATGGAAAGAAAACTAAGGCTTATATTGCAATAATATAGTTTGCTCAAAGGATTCACCGTTTCGTTTCACCAATAATACAATTTTATGGTCATTGAATAGGAGAAAGGAAAAGATGAATTTTTAATATGCAAAATACCACAAACAGCCTACGGAATTCAAATAATGGAAAGAAAACTATATTGCAATAATAGTTTGCTCAAAGGATTCACCGTTTCGTTTCACCAATAATACAATTTTATGGTCATTGAATAGGAGAAAGGAAAAGATGAATTTTTAATATGCAAAATACCACAAACAACCTACGGAATTCAAATGAAAATTTTATATGCTGCAGATGAACTGATAGCATTATGATATGTAGAAAGATATGTATAAATAGCAAATCAAAAGATAATAGTAATGAATACAACAATTGGTCCGTTTTGTATGTCTATTAATCGCTTTGAAACATTGACGCTTCTTCAAAAAGTGTGATGATAACTATAGGTATAAGGATTAAGGATGCGATGATCTTAACTCATGCAGATCAATTCGCAGGGAGAGAGTGAGTACACAATAAATAAATTGCATAATCAACTTATTCTGTTCAGATCACCAGAAATGGGCATGAACAAAATTCATTAGAAAAATACATGCATACAAGTAGTTTGAAGTTTGGTATAGGTCCGGTCTGAGGGATGTTTTACGTATCAAAGTAATGACTTATATGGCCAGATTGATATAGCGTTATTCCCTGTACCAACCTAAAGTGACTCATAAGATGATTAGATGTATAATATGGTAGCATTATTATTTTTATTTTTACTTCACGATTCACCATACCTTGTTTTTAGCTTGACTGCCACATATATAGGGCCGTACATAGGAGAGGCGTATAACATAAAAAAATAGACGCATGCATTTCAATTAAGTGTTAGTTTTTTGCATTACGTTGTAACGATGAGTAAGTGTCTTGTTGAAAGAATTAAAGCGAATGAAATGAAATAAAAAAGCATTTGAAGAGTTATAAGAAGTTATGCGTTCATGTGAGTACCGTTCCACCTCGGTGAATATTATTATTGCCATTTTCCCTTCGTTTCTGAAAGCTTTTCTTTTCTCACTCTTGCACGCATCGAATTATCATATTACATCTATGTTATATGTTGTAGTTGAAAGGGAGAACTCGATTGATGATAGTCATACACTGAGTTAAAAACTCATTCACGTTTTTGCAATACTGCAACTCTGACAGTTTGTTGGTTCTGCTGTTGTGAAAAGCCATAAAAGTGTTGAATTTTATATGGCAGTTATAACCTATCATGTTATGAAAGGACGGCAAGTAAAGTGTCAGCGTTGACAAATTGGTCATTAAACATCATAAGAACATTATGACCTTGCACACATATTTTTACGGAAACTATATATGTTGGTTTAAACTACTGCTTCTGTTTTCAATTCAAGTGGATAGGAGATTAAGAAGCTGGTGACATATTTAGGACTGATCGGATTACGGAATTAAATTGTCTCGTGTTTAAACAGTTTCTAAATGCAGTGATTTATTGTGGCCCGAATATGCAAATAAAACTGTTTTGATAAGAACTGATTATATAGTTCTGAGCTGTTGTGTTGTGAAAAAGTGTTGTCATCAGAATATCTCGTAAAATGTGTTGCTGCTTTTCTCAGCGTACCTTCACGTATTTCTTGGCTTTCACACATTTGGTAAGTAATTACTTTTCTGGATAAAAATTTCGCAACACGTTACAACGCTTTGTATTTGTTCATATCCATGTCCCTCGATGTTTGCCTCGTGCCAATAAGCTATAGGTATGCATATAGGTAACATGGACGCTAAAGCAAGGGCATCAGTGAAAAAACCGTTGTTGAAGCATTTTACAGAAGTATAGCATTTCATGCATTCTTTACTTTACATTTCAGTTTTTCGCTGTAGTCTTCCTGTCGGTGATAGGAATTGAGGCTGTGATATTTTACAAGTCTGAGCCATTGTATGGCTGGTCATCGGATATTTCCACGAGCTTGGTAAGTGATTGATAATATTATGCTACATCTTTGGTTCGTGAACGGAAACATTGAAACTTGATAATATCTCTGGATGCCTGGATTTTTTCAAGTCATTTTACACGAATTGGACTTACATCTTTTGGCAAATATGAGAATACTTAATACACTATTATGAATTATACTTTTTCTGTTTGCAGATAAATGACAGTTTAGACTTGTATGTACTCACCGGCTATGGCTTTCTCTACCTTGTCAGTGCTCTAATTATCTTCCATGGAATTCATAAGGTTAATAATAATAATTAGTCTAGTGCTATATATGTGTACCATGAATGCAACGAAGTGGAGACTTCAGAAAATGTTTTAGATAGAAATCCATGATATTGAACATGTTATTATTATTCTTTTCAGGAATATGTCTCTGTTATTAAATGGATGACTCTAATTTTCTTCGTTTTGCAATGCTGTTCTGTGGGGATGCTAAAGTCAATGCTGGACAGGCATCGAGATACGAAAGACTCCTCCTTCCAGGATTCACTGGAGACGATGTTCAGCTCCAGTCTGACGGTGTTTTTTATCATTGTTCAGTTGTTCCACAGTATGATCTATTTAATTGACCTCGTTCTTTACGCCTGTTTGGTGTCGAGATCGAAATTAGTAGTTCATAAAATAGTGTACGTCTAGTGAAAAGTTTTATGATTTAATAGACATAATTTTTTCTCAGTTAATTCTCAGCAATCAATTCCATATATATACCACCATGTGCACGTGCATAACTGAGGTATAATATCGTTTTTATATCCATGTAATTTATATGGTTGCTCGTTTAGAAAGCAAGATTTGTTTGTGTAAGGCAATTTAACATGAAAATCGTTAGTTATGCATTTATGCGTAAAAGTGAAAAGGAAATGAAACAGCGTATATGGACATACATACATTGTAGGTAATAAATTGTAACTTGGTTAGTAGGTTTAGTAGGTTCAGCACAACAAAAATGTGCCTTTCATTTAATATTTTTACTCAGCCGTATTATCTTATACCTACTAATTTATTTATTATTTACTAGTTGCTAATATTATTTTATTTTTGTTAGTACCTTTTGTTATAAACTTTTTTTTGTTTAGAAGCAGCGTGTATAAAGCGATAAACGATGCAATAATAAAGAGTTTGTTAGTATTATGATCTATACAAGCGTGTTTCACGTATATAATTTCAACTATTCTGATTACTTATTCTTTGTAATTAAGATTTCTACCGGTGTTTGTCTGAAGTGGTTTCGCAAATAAGCGGCTTTGCTGGCCGTGCTATGTCGTGGGAATTTTTACAAACAAACCCAACGTTCCACTCTTTTGTTTTAGCAACAAAGCGCAGAGTTGCTTTATACAATTGCCAACAATAATAGAAGTAAAGGAAAAGGAACTATGATTTTGGTTTACTTTCAACTCAACAAAGCACTTTCGTTGTTTCATACAATCCCGTTTCCTTAAAACATAGTGTCTCGTTTTTCGTATCATTTACATACCTATTAAACCGAATAAATTTTATTAGGTCGCTTCTTTAGCGGACGTTTGTACTGCTTGTACACTCGTGGCTACCGGTATCAAAATGCCAAATTATGTTCTACTTTTTTTTACTATTTCACATTTTTGAGTTCGTGTGAATTTTATGGATTGAGTCCTTTGAAAATGAAACCGCGTCTCAAAAGTGTAATTAATGTATCATGTAACATTTGAGAACGACTTAAAATGACTTATGTCTTCAATTTGCAGCTTCCTCTAGTTTGAGGTATAATTTAGTAAGTTAGCGTAATTCTTCTTAAAATATCAAATTCGCCCTCGTTAATTAAGCGTATCTTGTTGCCCCTCATGTTAAAAAATATCCAACCACAACGGGAAGTGGTTTTTCGAAGTACATACTCTTAATTTGATTTTTAACTTACGTACGTTTAAAACATACCCTCAGCAAATCAATAGTTCTAATTCAAGCAGATCACCTAACCGTTTTTAAATATTTTAATTTCAATAATAAATTGTCACAAAATATCATGTTTGTCATAATAGTTTTGACGATGTATTTGTTAACTTGGAGCTTCTAAATCTTCAAATAATAAATTGTAAATAATTAGGTCAGGATGAAATATAAAATGAAAGTACAAAGATGTCATTTTTACATACCTCCGACTGTGCCGATTTTTGCATTTCATTATAAACATTCATGCATATCACATTCCTTTCACAGAACACGTCATAATTTCCGATGTTAAATTTAGTGATTTAATCACAGCTTCATGTTCTACCTTGTAAACGTAATCGTTCAAAGATAAAATTTATGCACATGTAATCTGCAAAACAATAAGGTACACGATTTTTTGTTCTACTACTGTTTGGCATCAATCATTGTGCAACAACTCACGGGCCATGGGAAAAATCAACAAAGAACAACTTATCATAAACTTTCGATAATATGCATGTTCAATTGTCATTATTATTGTGTTTGTAAATGCCGAAATGTTACAAAGTTCCAATTTAAAATATACTTAAATACAATGTAGATTTCATGTATGTAATTGTTAGGTATCCATTTATGACGTTAGTATAAAGTTTGACATAAAAACTTACAAAAAATGATTCACTCGACATACATTTTAAAAGAATTCGGGATTTGGACCAGGTCACCGGTTTGACGGCTACAAGTTGATCGATCATCATGTAAAAATTAAACCAAATCAGTAGCTTTATTTGTCCACTTATCCCATGGAAGATTCCGTAAAATTAAATTCCTTGTCTACTCAGATTTTGCGGTAAAAAATGAGTGTTATATAATGGCATGCATATAAATATGTATAATATACAAAATAGCACCTGCTTACTTTTTTTACACTTGTATCGCTTTTTCTTGTATTTTTCATCCACAATTTAGACCGACTTACCATTAGACCGTTTGGTCGCACATCATCCCATTTAAAGGCCCCTTTCTGGCCAGGGAGTCAAAAAAATCATATATATGCTCCAATACACAAGTGCACATAAGCATCTTTACGGAATAAAGAAATAAATATACCATGTTTGTGCGGTATGCATACACGCACGGAATCTGGCAGGAATCCTAGAAGTTGTTGCTTGAGTCTCTCCGTACAAGTGCACAAAGACTGCATCAGAGATTATTGAGAACGGGTATATTGGCTTCATCCATGCTTGTTAAAGCGAATAACCATCGCATCTTATTCTTCAGCGACTCAACCTATGAAGACCAAAATGGTAAGTGAAGTTGTGATGCTCGTTGTTATATTATCTCTTCATGTAGTAAGCTAAGCACATTCAACAACCTGCTGCATGCTTACTTCCAGTCACAATAGCTGGTTCCGTTCAGTCGCATTTTAGCTGTGGAGAGGAAGGGTTTATGTATTCGGAGAGTTTAAAAACTTTCCTTCCTCACATCATGGCTCATTGAAATCATGAGCATGTAAGCCTTCACGAATACCATTATCCAAAAACTATTTCCCTGCACACGTGTTCGCCTTGACACTACCTAATTTTCTTGGCAGTTCTTTCAGATAGCATAGTAAACGGCTACTCTGAAATTTCATATACGAAAACACTTAAGTTTATCTTATTGAAAAAAAAGTTCATAGCTTTTAAAGTGCCAAAATGTCAATGTGTTATCGTCTAAAGATTTTGGACTTTACATGTCACGACCACGACGACTTTTTATCACTTCATTCCTCCTAAAAACTATGGGATTACGCATAAGACACAATCCATGAAAAGCAGAGGATTTTTTTGTTTTCTTTATCGAAAACGGTGAGATATGGAGTGATAAGGATAAGGCACGCATTAGTGAGTCAACATTTCTCTGAGATTATCTGTATTTGTGCATGTAATCTCCACTCTGACATTCCAAACGTTTCGTCCTTAAGGTTGTTGTTGTTCTACTTCAACTGCGTAGAGACACGGGGCATAATGGAGTCTTTTCTGTTTTTAATCAGAAAATGTGCAGTTGGTTGTTGTTGTGTTGTCTGACTCACTAAAAGTTCATAGTTTAAAAATGTATTTGGAAAGCTTTTGTTTGAACTGATAAGAATGAAAATGTCATGTCCAGTCCAGACTTGTTGGGAGCTAGTGCACGAAATTCCAACTAACCGATATAGATGAACTCGGTCACCGTGTCGTTATCATAATCAGTAGCATAAGAGTAAATAAAAAATATTATTGTATGTCTTTGTCTTTTGTGGAACTATGAACAGTTTGACAAACATGCAAACGTTTTGACTTTAACATTACCAGCTACCGCTGGAAATAAAGTGTGGAAAGCCTTCTTGAGATTGACTAAAATGTGTCTGGAGACTTGATTTGGAAATGCAATAACATCTACGGTGTGGTCGACCCAACCGTTATAATCGGTGGGTAATAATAATGGTTTTACTTTCCTACAAAATTTCATGTTTTGAGGAAGAATATTGAGGATGGATCATTTAAACGTGGATGGATATGTAATCACTTATTCCCATCTCTAACGTAAGTTGAGTTACAATGAAGAATGTTTGTTTATAAATACATTTTGCATTTGCATGATTTTGTACTATCTCTACCGGTTTACTTTGTTTTCCCTTTTCTTTCCATTATAACGGACTAGTTAATATCATTAAAGTATGTAGGCTTGAGTGGATCTGACCATAGTCCAAAGATGATTTTTATGTAAAAGCCGATGTTTACTATTAAGTTCAATCATTAAAGTATGACCTTTTTTTGTTTTCCGTAAAGATCGCTCCTTTGAAAGTCAATCCTCAATTTTTTAGGGTTAGTATTTTTTCCGTGTAAGAGCACGCTAAAAGTTAATTTTTTTTAAATAGGAACAGTGATTCATACCTCATTTGCCAAGAGAATCGCATTGGAATATATGTACTTAAAATGTGCATGCATCATGCATCTGAGCGACCCTGGTGGGTATCCGAAATATGATACTTTTTACCTCATTATTTTTGTTCATTTTTACACTCGGAAATAATGCTGTGTGGTGGACATTTAGGAAGTAAACTTTTGTTAGGACATAGTCAGTGGAGAGAAGTATGAGGAATTAACAGAATATGGTATTTCATTCATCTCTCATTTTCTCAATGTTTTTTCTTTTCTTTTTACATGTCAAACAACTCTCCAGGTGCCCGCACCGGCTTTTTGGTTTAGGAGCTCGTATATCTCTCAGAAACACTGCGTGAGTGCTGATGTTACCATTAAAATTTTTGTACTGACCAGTATGTGTTATGATACAGAATGGATTATCATGACCTAAGCTTGGACCGAAAAGCTACATTGGAAAGTCAAATTACAAGCATTCACAACGTGTGTGTGCCACCTAAGTGCTCTTCTCAGTTACTCCAATCCTGAACACTGAAAGGAATTTGTGTTAATATTATTTAACCGTTCACTCACGTATATGTACATATAGGTACTGTGTAAGGCATATCTCTATAAGATAACAAATGGGATACAGTAATCCCTTTAAGTTACATTTCACTACTGTCCAGTAGTATCTCTTCAGACTCTGATGTCTGAACACCGTGAATTTCGTGAAAAGTGCCATTGTTTGTATAAGACCATTCCATAGAGCTACAACGAAATATAACTCACTTTTTTAAAATCTTAACTATACCCATCAATTTTACGTTACCACACTCATCATCAGCGTTCCACAAATTTTCAGTGCCATGAAGCTGGGCAAACCGAAACCATACACATGGTTCCGGAAAGCAAAAGACACCACCAATGCATCATCTTCACCCAGTACCTCCAGCGTTCAAAAAGATAGTCATCCAGTCATAATCACAATGGCTAACGCAAACAGCCAGCACCAGAGCAATCTAGTCACCAGCATGTCATCATGGCTGCTGGTGCCAAAAGGAAGAAACTTTAGACACATATTAGCAACAGTATTATGTGTAATTCTGGTGTATCATGTTACACTCTTGGCAATCCCTACAAACTCCATACGAATTCCATCATCTCAAATTGGAGTCTCAGAAGAGAACAATGACAATGTAAATAATATTAATGAAGACATTAATAGGTTACCAACTGCTGCTGCATTGACTCTCATTGTCGATGATGAGTTGGGAGCAAGTAATCAAATTAGTCAACCGCAAAATCGTGTTAGTAATAAGAAGACGAAGAAGATGGTACAAGAAGCAAACGCAATTGTGGGAACAAGTGCAAGCAGAGGATCACAAGGAGCAATGAGCAAAAACGGGAAAGATGAGGTTTCTTCTCAGCAGCACACATTGCAACTTACCAGAGAAAGGCATGATGTTCTAGAAAATGATAGTGACAATGACAAGAATTTCGCACCACTACCGGCGGAAACATCTGGAAATAATTACATCTTCTATTACACTGATGACATTAGTAATGGAAATCGAGGGAATCAAAATAGCAATTATGACATTAATAGCGCAAGTGGTGCTGGTACTGCTGAAAATAGTGAGAATGAGGACAGTGACAATCAGACTGTGACCACAAAAAATAGTGATGATAAACACGGTGGTCACGCTAATCGGGATGAAATGGAGAGTAACGACAACTCAAATCATAATGTTATTTCAAACAAATCAAATACACATTCCCGTCATGTAAAAGATACAATCTTGAATACAAAGACAATCGCAAGAAATAGAAAGCAATCAAACAAAAAAATTATGAATCGTCAATACCAAAAACGAAGGGAGCTGTTGGACAGTATCTTCCTCAGCATAAAATCAACGAAACGGTTTCATGCTACTAGGCTTGAACCAGTTATCACCACGTGGTTTAACTTGGCAAGAGATCAGG
>JAHZMV010001713.1:0-14195 GCA_027743765.1 Coecobrya sp. COE2
AAACAAGTTTCAAGGTGAACTTTTCAGACAAATTTTAAGAAAAGCTGAAAAGAGTGTGTTCCATCATCAATACTTTTGTATACATTTCTTAATAAATTGTTGCAAATATGCTACTATTGGACAAAGCTCGAGCTCTAATGCGAATGCTGTGCAGGCGACGTAATGTTTCGAATTGCATGAACATAATTTTTGTCACTAGCGTGGGGGAAGGTATTAGTGGTGTTCACTGATAGATATAAATATTTTTTGCAGTGATGGTCAAATGAAGCTGTGAATGTTTAATTTCGGACTGTGAGCAACTAAACTGACAGAACTCGCGTTGGGGTATTTGAGAACAGCTAGTCTTCAGTAGGACATTCATTCGTTTTATCAACCACTACTAAATAAATGACTGTTGGGGTTCCTAGTGGACTAATGGGGATGTTCAATTGAATTATTGGAACTGGCAAATTTCTCCATCACTTTCTTGCAAGCAAGGTCGGTAATAAATAAAAGAGCAACTTACCCTGGAGACCTTTGAGCAATAATATCCTAGGAAAAGCGTATCAATGCAATGTGTTCTTGCTCTTGTTTCTACGGACATCGCCATGACTTTTAAACGGAAATCAATTACCAACCCAGTAGTTAGCAGTTAGTCACTGCATGAAACGTATACAAATCTGTCACAACTTTATAACGTTGTTTGCCAATTCCATTACAACTTCTGGCTGGAGAAATGATTGATGCTGCCTTATTACGGTATCTTGCTTGCAAGTTGCAACTATGATCTTTGTGTGTAGGTAGTTTACTTTTATGGTAATAACAAACAAAGGTTGCCCATTTTTATACAAATTATCATATATTTTTATTCATAGAATAAATGCGAGTTTTCTTGCAAGTCAGTTGTAGCACTTCTGCTACCATTCCAATCCTCATCAAACCAATTAGTTAAAAAATTGAAACAATGTTCTGCTATTCGTCAGTGATTCTCTTTCCTTCATTTTTAGTCAACCGGTTGGTTGGTGAGCATGTCGTGTCTCCATTCAGAATACTTAGATTAAAATATTTTGTTGTTTTTGAAATATATAATGTCCTATTGATTTTTACTATTTAAAACACAGATTTGCTTTATTCACGTTACATAATTTTATATTTCTAAGTAAGGTATAGATAGTCTTTGGCTTTGCGTTACATAATATAGGTAACGTACTTACATTCTTACACATAAGTACAACAGGTAATAATGAATAATTATAGTGAGGTAACACTTTAAAAAACTATATTATTAAAATGCAAAAAATGATACATTTTTCAGTACTTTTTTCCGGTCTCTCTTTTCATTTCAAAAATTATACTGGTTTCCTTTTTAAAACGTACAAACATTAAATTTTTTGCTTGTTATTTTTAGTAAAGGTATATGCTTAGCATTTAAATTTTAAGCTAGTAAACATGTCATCTACTAGGACTTCCGTGTAATATTCTGCTAACACGACAATTTTTGCATGGATTTAGTCAAATAATTAGTTATAGGCTGACGGACGCTCTCGTGAGTGGAAAAATCAATGGCAATAGGATTCCTTTTGCAGTCAATTGGAAGACCCGGATGGACGCCAAGATTGCGTTCAATACCACTCAGAAAAGAGAGGTCGGGATGGGACCCAATACAGATAACGATGTTGGAAACCTGAGCAAGTTAACAGTAAAATTACATAAGTTGAATGGAAGGAAATGCAAAGAGAGAAGTATGGGGCATTAGGAGAATTATTTTAGTACCTTTGCCACGCCACAGGAAAGAGGTCCCATAAGCTTGACCCTTTTGTCCTGGCTGATTTCCGCCACGACGTGCTGTTCGTATGCTTTGTAGCCGTCGTAGGAAGTAGGATCTTGCATCATTTGATACACTTTATGGTACTCTGGGTACATGTTCTCAGGTAACTGTTTGAAAATAAGGTTTCTGTCGTCCACTGTCCTTCGGAATACGTGGATGACTAAATCAGATCAGATTGTAAAAAATCAGATTTTAATGCTTTATCACAGTAACAATTTAAAATGTTTGAAAAAATAATTTTCAGTTGTTTACCTGGAATGTTATGAAATCTAGCAGCGATAATAGCATCGGCCGCACTAAGGCCAGCGCCCACCACCAAAACCGGATCTGAATCTTGGTTCAGCTCACCAGAGGATATCAACTGTTCTAAATGCTTTAAGGAATGCAGAACAAAGTCTAAATATTCACCAGGAACGTTGAGTATGTTTGGAGAGTCAGAGGAACCGGTGGCCAGCACCACATTCTTTGTCAAGTAGCTAAACTCCTTTCTCCTTCCACCGTCAGATGGATCCCGCGTGAAGCCTTGCACATGGAATAGGGCACGATTTCTATACAAGAGCAAAATCAAATTAATAAATATACACATATGTATCATACATAATATGTAGAGTATAAAAAATTAAACTAGCCAACCTTTTCCTTAGCTCCCGTCCATTTTGAGAGGTGACAGGAATCTCACTGATCGTATGTCTTCTCACTTTCCTTCCTTGATGCTCCTCAGCTTCCTGGACCACGTCCTCTGGGAGATTATCACAGATTTGGGGAAGACCAGCAAACGCTGAAGAGGGAATGTGACTCACGCTCGATCTCACTTTCCTTCCTTGATGCTCCTCAGCTTCCTGGACCACGTCCTCTGGGAGATTATCACAGATTTGGGGAAGACCAGCAAACGCTGATGAGGGAATGTGACTCACGCTCGTTATTTCTGAGTGCGACAAAAAGTACCTGTCCAACTGATGAGCTTGAACGTAGTCGCAGTAGTACTGCGCTACAGAAGCTACAGACGCTCTACTTTCACCCCGAATACCCATGCGCGCCGCTTGAGTGGCTTCCCACTCCCGAAAGTTCATTTGAGGAAGTTCCATCCAACAGCCGAGACTAATGGTCAACACATTTCCATCCATTAACTGCCATGCTCCCCCTGGAGGACCTTTGCCTATTACCACGTGTTCTATGGTGTGGTGTGGACATTTTTGCCAGGTCAGCAGGGAAGGTAACTCCAAGCCGAGGTCAGCTTCAGGATGATTCAAGAGTGTCGAACAGTAAAGCCACTGGGTTTGTGGATCTGCCTTCAAGGCCCTAAAAGATTTAGACAAGAAAAAAATCAATTAACTTTAATTGACAAGATGAATAATTAACAATAATTATTAACTCATTGATTTATGCAACATCATGTTAAACATCATCATCATTATTTGATTGATCATGCATCTGGCGGCTGATAACTTTATCTTTCCTTTAACTTCAACTTAATCCCAGCGAATAAAAGCAGCATTTGTTTTAGAAAAAGAGTCTGTGTTGTTGTTTCAAAATGACTTAAATCTGTCTCATGACCAAACTATAAAGTTTTTTACCATCTCATTTCACGTTTTAAAAATCCATCATAAAAAGCTGCATCTGATCTGAAGCATTCACTTTATAATAATTTCAATTACTGTTTCAACTTGACTTTTATGAATAAGCAAAGAGCAGTCGGTAAAATATTAATCCATTTATGAGGATAATCCATTCATCACTCATCTTTCCATGATAATGGCGGACATGATCATATTAAAATACCTACCTAATATATATTAAGTAAAACATGCAAATAGACAAATAGATATACTGAGAGTTGTAAGTCAGTAAACGTGACGCTTATCAATCTCACTTATCATTTCGTTATCATCATCATGTCGTCGTTTACATGTAATGTATATCCAGCAAGTACTCAAAGAAAAACGCCAAGACGGACAGAGTCCAATGATGATTTGTGACGTTTGTTAAAGTTGCTTGTTTTACAGGAAAACTACAAAATCATTCAACTGACTGACATTGCTCTGCTATCGTCAATCCAACCTAATTCTTAGGTACATTTGTCGATATATCTGTAATACATAATGTACCACTGTCACCCAACTTCAAATTCTACTACCCAAAATAGCGCTTGTGTTTTAATGAAAAATTAAGGTAAGAAATTAATGCCTTTCTTCCTATCCATGTTTTTTTGCCCAGCCCATCCTTTCCTTTGCTCATTTTAATTAAACATAAGATTCTGACATGTACATAATTACGTCAAAGTAAACTAAAAAATAGTACTGTACGCACACAAATGTACCCACGACTGCTTTCTAAAGAATGTGTGATGGGTTGTCATTCGTTCGTCGTGTCATGCTTGATTTGTTGGAACAGACTTACTGTTATGTTTAACCCAAGTTTGTATGTTTAAGTTATGATAGTTCATGCACGGCACGAACGCCAAAAAAATCAACGCCATTTATCTAGACTACTTCTTGACATGACAAGTGAGTATAAAAAGAAAGAAAAATAGGGCATGTAATACAGGACGCATATTATATTTTTAATACACTACCCCTCTCACACTTCAATGTCACCTTCAAAATTAGTATGATTTTCGTGTGTGGAATTGACGAGAAATCATCTACAATCTACAACTTTTATCATCACTTTGGCTATGATGACGCAACCTAAATACATATAAACTATAAAGGAAGAATGGATAGGTGTGCAATTTTTATATATGATTATCCATGCACATCCACCTCCTCTACACGTGCTGTCACCTCAGCTATTTTCATACTTTTTCCTACCTTGACCTTTGCTACATAAATTTTTCCTGCCTCCTGTCATATCAACAATTATGCTACAACACGACTTGTTTATTTGTTTGTTTTGTTTAAATACTCTGTTTACATACCTGTGCCAAAAATCGCAAGTCCTGCTCCACAATACTTTTCTGTGGCTGTTCAGAAGACTCCTTTTGGTTTGCAGCCGCCGCTGCTGCGGCTGCCATCAGTCTGTAATGTAGCATTTCATTGACACTTTCACCGCATCCATTGTAATAGGGCCAGTTTCCGGCGAGAAAGTAGGAGAGAGCAATGCCAGAGGGACCATTCCCCACCACCACAACGTCTTTGTACACTGTGCCAGAGGAAGAGGATGATGAAGACTGAACCGAAGATGTTACTAATTTCCTGCCTATGTTACTTCTCGCTGGTGAAGATGTCTGCTGTTGCTGGATACACTTATCACAGGACAGAGTGGGTAAAGATAATCCAGCAGAGTTGTTGGTAGCAGTGGCGGGGGAAGATGCTAATTCCAATTTAAGAATTGATCTGTTAATATTCCTGCCATCCGCTTCGTCGTCTTCCTCCTCCTCTTCTTCGTAATCCTCCATATTTACATCTTCCGATGTTGTTGAGGTTTCCTCCGAAGGAAATGGCACAACTATCATATCATCATCCTCTACCAAAGAAATTGGATCAATGGTCGCTTGTTGAGAAGAAGAATTTGGGTGTAGCGGAATGGCAACCATTTTTTAATTTTATTTTTAAAAATGAAAAATCACTTTTGGAATGAAACGATTAGTTTTTGCCAAGCGGTTCCACTTGTTACTTTCGCTCGTGCACAAAAGTAGTAAAAACTGCTTTGATTCTTCTGAGCGATGTTGTTGATGTCTCTTTCGCCACTGCAGTCAACACAGTGGAAGCTCAACTGCAATCCAAATCCTATCACCGCACCACCAGCAGCAGTTAGCCACAAAGACAAGTAGTTAAGTTTGTAGTTCAGCAATAGTAGACCTTGATGAGCAGATTAATGAATAAAAAAAGAGTTTTAGTATGAAAAGTGGTATTGGTATTTATCATAACATGTACATATATGCATATACACAAATACGAAAAAATTTCTGGCTACTGCCTTTTCTACTGAAACCAACCAACATTAACTTTATTACCGTTGCTATTCAGTCATTATCATTGTAATAAGAGGGAAGGAGAAGTACAGCAGCAGCATTTTTTGAATGATTGATGGTAAATGCTCTCTTATTATAGCAGACCTAAATTATTCCAGTAAGAAATAATTTATGGATTTTATGTATCCTAAAATGCTTATAAGCTATAAAATCCATAATATTTTTTGGGAATTGTGGAAAAATGATATTTCATTGTAAACCTTAAAAGAATAATATGTTTTATAGTATCAAACTTGTGGCTCCAACTAAGCCACAAACTCAATAAGATAATAATATTACATATTATTTATGATCTAGATTAAATTCGTAAGCAGGTCCAAAGTCACTTTCTTTTCCCATTTTATTGTAGGGACCAAATAATTACATCGATCAAAATCTAATGTGCCATTTTACTTTCCTGTGTAGGAAGGTATAAATACAGGTGTAGTATATGAAGCTTATTTATTTATGAACATCAAATATAGCCCTCTGTTTGGGAAACCCTGCTGCTGCACTTTCCTCTAGTTCCGTTCCCCACTCCACTCCTCCAACAACTCCAGCCAGCTTGACTTTTTTTATTCCACAAGCAGCACTCCAATAATCAAAATGTGTGTTTTATTGCTGTTGTGTGCTGTGCTTGTGCTCGAAATGGGAATTTCTATAGAATATTCATGAGAAGAAATATGGCCCACACGACATTTCATGTCACACAACAAAACAGCACACTAGAAGCTTTGTAGGAGGCATATATTCATAGCATCATGAGCTGAACAGCCATTTGGCTGGTGATCGTTGTGGTCGTGAACGCATTGTTAGGTTATTTGGACTTCTTTGAAAAATGAATACCTATAATAATAACTGCGCGTTCAATTCCATTCCCATACCTCTTGTGTCCTTTTAAAGTCCTCTGTGGTGAGGAATGTGGAATTACAATGGAACGATGTCACGTCACTTTTATGTGCACGACCTTCTTTTGAAAAGTAGGCTATAAAATTACCCATCTCCAATTATTACACTTCATATGGCTAATTATTTAAGAAAAAATCAATACGTTACATAGCATGCAAAATGGCATCATGGATGCAAATGTCGCCATATGTGGAAGAAGAGAATTGCAAACAAAATATTTTAGCGAACAGTTTGCATTTTATACCTTGAACCCTTTATGCAAACATATTTGGTCGGATTCTCATTTTTTTGCAAAAGGAACGATTTTGTTTGCTTGCACTTTTCACACAAAAACCGATGATGGTATACTTTGTCCTTCTTATCGTAACCAATACAGATGTCAAATTATAGTCCAAAACTAATAAATCAAATAATAACAACAATATAATGACAATGGCAGTAGGATAAAAACCAGACATTTTTTCGAGCAAAAAAAATGATGGCATATGATGTTTTTTCAAGAGCTTTTTACTCATCATCATCCAATTCTTCTGAATGTTTCCATTGGCCTGTAAAAAACTGCTGGCGACTCTTCTGCTGATGCCGAGCTGAGTAAACAAAGAGATAAAAAAGGGTTGGCTCAATCAACTGATTTTTCTCTGTACTTTAGTCATCTCATCTCATTTCCACTTGGAGCAACGTTTTTTTTGTACTGAGTATTACCGGTACTGATAAGAATTTGCGAGGAGTACGTACATTATTGATTATAAATGTGGCAACAATGATGAATTGGTGATAACAAGCAACAAAGACGAAGCATGTGGTACAAAAAGTGACGCACGTGATGTTAAATGGAATATAACAGACAATTGGACAAAAACCGGTATGCTGTTGCTGACAGTCATAATGAATGAATGATAGGATAAAGGACAGAACCAAAATCCGGGTGGTGGTGGTGGTGACTGAGCACAACAGTTAAAATGTAAACATGTTCCAAAACAACTTACCTACTGCTGGCTGACAGGTAAGGTCAGGTATTTTTAGGATTTGTGGTTGAATGAAACGTAATATGGACTACGGACAGGGAACATGTTCAGTTACAGAGTTAGTAGTGTTGAGGGAACGAGATTATTCTGAGGAAAAGGAAGATAACTATGAAAACAAATGTTATCTCTTTCCTGTCAACATGTCAATTTGAAGAAACATTTACAAGAAAAAAATGAAGGAGGAAAAAGGTTTGGTGAGAATTATCGAAAGTAAAATAGATTGTGCTGCTGTAGCACTAAAAGTAAAAAAGAGGACAAGCCTTTAAAAACTCAAATAAAGATCTTCTATTTGATTTTCAATCCACCTTTCCTTTCATGTTTCATCTGTCCCCCACGCTAATAGCATCACTCACTTTACTTGTTTGTTACTGTGAAATGAAACTGCTTGCGTCACAGTCCACACTAAAGCTTTCCAAATAATTTTCTGCACATCTCACAATAATGTGTTTTCATTCAGGGACACAATATGTCGATCTTGCAATTTTCATTGAATCCATTTTTAACCACAGATGCCACAACAATCTATGTTGCTAGCAGCTTTTTCTAACATTTAAGGTTATAATTCATAACGATATAAGTCAACAGTGCAGTACACTAGTGATTATTTGTACGATTATCGTCATCATTCACGTTCTTCTGTTGTTTGTTTAGAGTGCATATGTTTAAAAAAATCCTAACTAAGCAAATTACGAAATCCAAATCCACAGTTGAAGGTCAAGTATACTAGTTACTTACTATCATAGTCACGTTCTACCTTAAAGTTTATTTACGTTAATGCGCATACTACTGGAAATGAAGATAAGACAAATTCTATGAATTATGGTCACTGGTCATCTATATTTATATTTTATTGTGACTCCTGCGCAGGGCAATAATAAGCTTATATAAATATAGAGGATTTTGAGATTAGAACAGATACCAAAACCTACACAGCGATTAGCTCTGTGATACCCTCCCCCTCGTGTTAAATGATTATTGTGATTCGATGAACTTTGATATTTCACCACATAAGCTATCCTCCTGTTGATTATTGTGCATCATGGATTCTTAAATCCATGAAACGTGAAGACTGGGTTTGTCAAAATGAATAGGCATAGATAATATACAAAGATAGGTAATAAATTCTTGTTCTTTATCAACAAGGCACTGACCTTTAATTAACCTTTTGTTATTATTGATTCACGTCCTCCGGGAATATCTTTGCTCTAAGGTGGTAGAGATGGTAGATACCTAGTTTTGTCTCGAATCTCGATATTACGTACAATCATTTAATTTCCAAGAAGAAAACATAATTTGTGCAATCGTAAAACACGTTCGTTTAAACCGAACAGTGACAAATAATGTTCTACTGGAAGATCACTTCATTCAATCAAGCAGACTATGAATGATTGAATTGGTAAAAAAGTAATGAATTAAGACAAGAGTGTTGTTGACTCTTTATCTGATGTTTGCAACTATTATTTAACTGATGTCTATAATGCAAACGCAAAAATGGCACATTGCACACAGCATAAAATATTGCATAGTCAAGTTACGTACGAAAGTCAGTAAACTTGCACGGTCTCAGCTACACAACAGTAATTAGGTACTTTGGGAAAAGTAATCTGTCTTTGTCTCCGAATAATGACGTTAGTTAACACTTGTGTACGTAACCGGTACGTATGCCGTATGCGTACAACAAGCGCTGATAAGAAAATCGTTTACAGAATCAAGTAAGATTTAACTTGTGTTTCTTTCCGATTTGCCTTCACTTTGTGGAGGAGATGTGTAGTGCTCGCTGGCCAAGTTGTGACTCGAGTTCAAAACCCTATTCGTCCAGACTTTTAAATTCACCTGCTTGGCTGCATACCAGAAGAAGCCAGGCAAGGCAGAGAAGCGTATTGCATTGGAGTAGTCATAACACGAGACACAAGGCTTTCAGATTTTTCTTCGAGAGCTTTTATGACTATGACATGATGCAGTAGTAGACTCAGTCTTACTCAGTCGTGGTGATAAGCAATCTTTTCCTTTCTTCATTTCCTTACTACAAATTCCCGTATATATGCAGCTCAACATTAACCATGCAAGCATGCATTTTGTGTACACAAGGAGAAACGAGAGATGGAAATAGGAAAAAATGACTTTGGTGATAGGGGTAATAGCAGCAGTCAGTCAACTCATTTTACAATCTCAATAGTAATCGTAATGAGTGGGTTAGGTTTGTTACGTGTTTGGATTAGTTTGGAAATGGAAGTATATCCAGCCAGACTAAAAAGGACTTTATATTATTATAACCGTTTATACTATAATTTCTTCTATAGCACAGCGGTAACTAGTAAATGGATTTTTCAAGTAACGAGCATTACGTGTCTAAAAAGAAAATGAGGAAATCTCGGAACCGAGCACATAAAACAGTAACGAGAAACCTACAACTCACACTAACGCATTAAATCAAGTGGAGAAATTGGAGTAAATAGGGAGAGAGAAATGTGTCACTGAACTGTAGCTGTTAGTTTGCTTGTTTAATTTAGATATTTTATTTAGATGACGAGTCAAAAAAAAATTATTACTGCATCGCGGGGACTTATGCACAATTGGACGAACTGAAAAAAATTCCGCAATGCATGCAGTGCAACGTAACACTTCATAAAATAATTTTTAATTCTATAAACTTTCGACTTAAGCATACTGCAGCCGTAAGTAAGTGCATAGGTTCATTCATTTATTCCTTGTAGATTATTATGATTACGACTCCATCATTTTTATAGTTGGAAATTGAAAAGTAGAAGAAATTACGCATTCCCCTCGTAACGTCAATGGCACATTCCATTTTGTGTACTAGCTGGATAGATTGGCTGCTAAAGTCATTAAGAAAAGTCATAAAATACCTAATGGAATACGGAGGCTATTTTCATTCATTCAGTTTCCGCCCATTATATTTTATCGTATGAATGATATTTTCACTTCTTTAGTTTTGTCGTTTCGTCGATCTCTGCAATTATCATTCTGGTCTGGTGTACCTATTTATTTTGCGCTGCGAATAAAATAGAGTGTGGTGTAGAAAGGGTAGAGTGGAGAGAGATAAGCAATGAAATTGTGCCGGAATACATAAAAACCAACTGGTGACGGTGACCTTCATTCCGTATCATGTCGTATTGTTTTACTTAAGCACATATACACACAAGTGCCCTTCCTCTCTATGTACCTCATCTCCTCCTCTCTCCTTTTTCTGTTGTGCAAGATCAGGTTGGCAAGTTATTATGATGAGAGCTGTGTGCCAAGGAAAAAGACCACCAGAATAGCATAATCGATACATTCAACGATCCGGCACAATCGATTCGCATATAGTTTAGTCATTACACTAAATCTTTTTGCTATTTTTACACATTTTTTCTCTACCAAAAAAGTTTCTTTCCTTGCCTGGCAATGTAGTTTTTGCATGGATAGCCTTCTAGAAGAATTGTAAGGATTTTCAATTTGGTCTTGAATATTTTTGCATACATTTCACCCAACAGAGGACAATGCATTTTCGTACTCTGTTCTCTGATAGCATAAAACGAAGGGGGAAGACAGCACAATAAATAATTACGGTATTAACCTCAGAAAACGTTATTAAGTGTGGAAACACATGTGTGTTTTAGTGTGGTTTGGGAATTTTCTGTCAACCGCAGCCAAGGAATGATGAAACGAACGAAAACCCTTTCTACATCACAACTAACTTATTTAAAAGTTTGCAACAAGCTTCTGTCTGTGTGGCCATCATATTAGTTTGCAAGCAACCTTTTGGAGTAACTTACGGGGAAAAGTGATGAGTGTCTAGAAATTCTGCGGATGTAAAATGGATACGTATAGCGTAGTATGGCATGTCGTCGGGGTTGTTGTTGTATGTCTTTTCAATTTATTGGTATTCTCCGAGCGTACGTACCAGAAAACGCACTGGTTTCCTTTCCTTCCTACTGTGAGATGACTCATCATCCTGTTCCCCTACTTGTTCTGTCGCAAGTCACCGCATTTTTATAAGTAGTCTGCATGGCTTTCTTTTCAGCATTTCTGCTGGCGTGTCATGTAATCCACTAAAATGGAAAATGTCGTCGGTAATAAGAAGACTGATGGGATAACATGAGGGAAAGAAGATATGCAATTATTTTATATCAAGTCACTCAAACTGCCACACCCAAAAACTGAAGCTAAAGCTAAAAATACTTCAAATGTCGTTTCATGTCATGTCAAGTCAAACCATGCGGCTATAAAGAGAAATAAGCAGGTCTATCCGCTCCACGCCGTAGTACACTCCAATAAAATTTGCCTCTAGAAATAACTTCATATATAAAACCACACCAGCCAATAATGACAAGATATCACGTAATCAATAAGCCATATCGGAGAAATATAGAAAAGGACAAAACGATGAAGAAGTGACAATACAATATACCTATAAACACAAGTATAAGCAAACTCTATCATCACCATTCCATTCATGAATTGCTATTGCATGATTCCCGTTTCAGGTTAAAATCCAGCAGACAGACTCAAATCATTCAGGCATGCAACCCTTGTCTTTCATTTTCATCACGTTACTTACTCCTACCTACAAATAAATATAAAACCTACGACATACTTCCGTGATGAAGTGATGGTCGCGCGTGTTTGACTCTGACTGAATCACTACCATCATCACACCAATACCAAATAACCGTATGTAATTTCACACTTTTATTGTCATCTTGAATGATGGTCTATAAAAATGTACCGTGGAAAGGAAGTAATTGTGTTCATCGTTTTTCATAATAATAAAATATTGTTTGTTACATCGTAGAGTACAGTCGAGCAGAGAACTCTCTGGCAGTAGTATGTATCTACACTGACCTAGTTTTTAAAAATAACATCATCTTCGAACAAGATTGGAACAGATACGCGGCACGGATAAAAGAACCCGTGCAAAGCAATAAAAGTACATATAATGGTTAGTTAGTACATTTCCACTCGTCTAATAATAATAGTAGATGATAAATTTGTTACATTGCTGCTGCGAGGTCTAGTCTGCGACTTTTTGATCTTGGCTACCAGAGCTAATTTTCATCGAGAGCCGAAAACGTTTAGAAGGCATATATCGTCTAAACGGGTCCATAGCCTAATGATAAGCCCATCAATTTTTGGCAACTTTTACTTTTTTCTACGAGACGTGTTACTTTCGTTATCTTAGTCGCCTCATACTTGACTATATATTTTTATATTTTTTTCGGTTAGAAGCAATAAAGATAAGATGCTTTTTCTAGTTTTTTCTGGTGTGATTAAATGTACACACAGATGACAAAAAAGGAATTTGCTCTTGAGAGCTTCTCTTGTTTCAGGAAGTGGTGTGGCGTGCACTTGCAAGTGGAAGGAGTAACCGAGTTGAAATCTTGAAAACATTTTTGCAGTGGGTTCAATGTTCAAAAATAAGAAGCAATATGTATTTGCTAATGGCATAATATAATGTGTCTGATAGAACGGTCTAGGGTTTTAAAAAATTTGGATCATGTTGGATTGCCGGAATTAGGTCAGGTAGATAATATGATGAATGATAATAGTATATGACATGTCGTGTCCAACTATTCAAAGATAAACAGTAAATGACAAAATGTGGAGCTATGGAATGCTGTATAGATATTTGTTATATATCTTGCCTCCCGGTCCCTATATATTGTAATGATGGTTGGTAGCTACTATACATATTAAGCAATAATTATTGTAAGTCTCACAAATTAATTTACTTACCGCTTTCTCACTCCTCATCAATCAGCAAACAAAATATTATGCACGGGTGCTGCTGCTATTGGAATGGAACCACCACTGGATACGCTCATTTTCCTACCGAAACTTAACCACACTTTGGTCAATTATACTCTGTTCTTCAAACTAGCCAATTAGTATCGGCTGGTGCAATATTTATTAAAACTGTTATTTGCACCGATAGAGATCAATGGGCGAAGAATGATGACAGTTTCGGCTTTTTATTTATTTTGGGGCAAATTGATATTTTGTAATTTTCCACTCTGGTATATTGTTTCCTTGTTCCTGTCTTCTTTGCATAAAAATGATGAAATAAAATAAAATTGTTTCACCTTACATATATATAACAGCACTTGTAAAAAGACTAACGTTAGGAGCAGAAAAGGGAATGATTATTACGAAACCGTCCTTTAAGAATGAACGAAGGGTCTTTCTTTTGTGGAATTTTCAAGGCAAACTATGTGACCAGACAAAAGGCAGAGTTTAACCATATACCTTTGGCCTTCAACTCAAAAAAGTTCACGCCAAGCCTGCGACTTTGCCAAGAACCATAAATCTTCTTTGTACAAAAAATATACACACTAAAATATGTACCTGTTTTGGTTTTACTGGGTAGATTATATTATTTACGCATGTTTTATTAAACTCAAATTGTGACCCAATTTATTATTAGCAATTCTCCGAAAATGTTTTATTAAACCTTTTTACAAAGGTTTTATTATTAATTGCAAGAACTTTCATTGTTTTAATG
>JAHZMV010001714.1:0-14413 GCA_027743765.1 Coecobrya sp. COE2
GACGAATTGATCTTCGACGAGTATGTAATGTGATCTTTTTAGATGATTCATACTAAATCTTTTTGGATGAAACAGGCGAAAAAATTATAAAATAGGTGTAGGTTGCATTTGAATTGTATGAATGATCTCGCAGGGGTGATGTAGCTAAGAAAAATAAATAATGTTACGTGTGCGCATTTTTTAGTCTGGATGAAAATAATATCCATACATGACATACCTAAACTGGCATTAAGAGCACTTTTTGACCAATCAAAAAAATCTTTTTCGATGTGTCTACATCCTTTCTTTGAATGGGTTGGTTGAAGGCTAGCATTTTGCTAGATTTGGTCTTGATCTTTTGATTGTCTGCTGAAGAATCTCTTCAAAGCCATATTAATAAACACGGCACTATAAAAAATAAAGTATAAATTTATGACAGGAAGTGGAACTGAAAGTGAAAGTTGAATGGATGTGATCATTAAAATGTGTGTGCCATGTTAATTATTATTATAATAATTACACATAATGAGAATGATACTTAGGATGAATGAGTGATGTTGAAACGAGTGATAGGCTCTTGTAATGATGATATAAAAGTTATATATTATATTATTCCACACTAATTATGCCACAGTATATAATATATTTACATAACATTCATTACTATTTAATTTCACATGAAATGATTTATGGTGCAAGCACGTTTGAAATTTAATACTAAGAAACCCGGTGTACTCATTACTATTAATTTTAATTACTCTCACTCACTCATGTCTCCAGAATTTCTAAGGTGTAGTACAAGTAATTAATAATATTATGTAACTTTACTTGTTAGGGATAATATGCTGGAAGGGAAAATTTACTACAAAATATTTAGTAGTGATGATATAATCGTTTATTATAATACTTTCATGAATAGATACTCTACTGAAAAACTTTAATAATATTTAATGAAATCACTCTGCTGGAAATATTACCTTTAAATGTATTATAATAATTATGATGATAGGATGAGGTGATGAGGAGGCCCGGTTGACAAAGTTATTGATTTATTTAGAGCAGGTGTGTGTGTGTGGAGCAGCAGGAGTCGAGAGACATCATCAAACTTAACTTGATTGGTTAAATTATAATTAATGAGGAGAATGAATCTTACCTTCACCCTTGTACTCTGTGTGTGTGGATCTTGCATAATAATGCAATTAAGTATGGTGATGATGTAAGTTATACATGTAACATAAGTTTAATAAAAAAAGCATATTCGAGAATTTACAATCGCAATAAAATTAATTATCCCGGGGAGAGTTTTGCAAACCTTAACGTTAGCTAATACTACTGCTGGAAGTAGAGATGAAAATGGTCGGTGGTACTTTCGGTTAAATAAATAAAATTAAGTAATAAAAATATATAATAATTTAACAATGGATATTTTTCTCCTTTATAATCCTCGTCTAACAAAAAAAAAATAAGCAGAATTGTAGTAATAATTAATTGGAGTGTGATTTTTTGGACTAAATGAAAGTAATAATGCACAGATGTAAAGTTTACCTTGTAATAAATAATAACTATTGAATTTATGAACATATATAAACTTGCATAAAACACTTATATATATGTAAAATATTGTATAATAATTCACATAATAATTTTAAAAAAACCCGAAAAATAAAATCACTTATTATACAAAATACATACATAAAAATAATGTGATGTGATGAAAGTGAAAGAAATTAATAAAAAAAACAAATAAAAATATTATCATTTTAAACTGTCAGTTGACACACGCATTCATTTAATTATTAATCCATTTTGGCACAAAAAAGGTCATTGTTCTGACGCCGCCACCATCCCCACCACTAATAAATGATACCTACTTTCCTTGTTGCGTAATTCCCCTGCATATACTCTATACGGGTTCAAAAAGGGCGATGATGACGATGATGGTCACATATTAAATTACAGCAAAAAATATACATATACTCAACATACTTTACCATTCACTTTTTTTCTGTCCTTGTCTCTTTGTTTGCCTTTTCTCTCCCATAAAGCTTTTATACACATTATTGACATGTAAACATACACAACTCTCTGGAAAAAACGCACAAAGGGGCACAATTCGTATTAAATAGACACGAGGACAAATAAAAAAAGTTTTTCCCTTTTAATTAAATTCCATCACGAAAAGGTAAACTTTTTTTCTTCATGTTAGGCATTTCCTGTATAAATAATGGTATGTGTGTAGGTAGACATCAATCAACCCAATTAGGTAAACAATGTTAGTTTTTTTTTTCAGGAAAGTGTACAAAACACACTTTGTTGTTTCACACAACAAATTTTGCTCCAATAAAAGTTTCCACTTGTTCAACCCTACCTATAACTTATATCGTCTATGTATCAAAAAGTTGCAAATTGGGAAAAGGTGTGACAATAAAGGGTATTATGATGAGAGACAGGAACATTTAAAAAATGTTCGTCTTTTATCATCCATCCTGTATATTTATTGGTTTGACACGCATTTATAATTAGAAAATTTTAACAAGCTGGATAAATCCTTTCATTTTGTTAAACCTTTTCAATTTTTTTTTACACTTGTTAGCCATTCCACTCCGCAGCACAGCAACACATCTCATCAAGCGACTATAACAAGTTTATTTTCATCCTGGTGAAAGGAATAAGCATGCTAAGTACACGTGATATAAATATCATTCCGGGAAAAGCTTGGATATTCAGCAGAGTGAAGCTTCATTTACGCTTTTGTCCACTTGTTTGGTAAACATGAAACATGTAAAGTGTTGAGAATAAAATGGGAGCACGTGGCCTAAGCAAAATAAAGTTGGGAGCTAACAACAAGGCTGCAAGGCAAACCCACACGAAGAAAACATTCCAGTCAAACGGTTAGTAAACAATTAAGTGGAATTTTTGTTAAGTACACTACAACAACAAGTTTTATCACTTGCAGCCGTTAAGTGCTAAAGGGCTAGTTTCATGTTCACTTTCTTATGTACCTACACACTTTCAAGCGTCCAGATTTCCTTTCACGGATGATGCAAAAGTGGAGAGATGTAATTTCACGCACAAAACTTTCACCCTGAGCAAATGTGAATATGTAATATAATCACTTTGGATCGCATTCGCATTATATAATAATAAAGAGTGAAACTGAGTGAGTTCATTCCTCTAGGCTGAGCAAAGATGACAAGGTGCAAGACAAATTAACGAGGATGCCTTTAGGCAGCTTTTCACTCTTTTGTTAAAATTTATTTAAAAGTTCATACAAGCGTAATTCTCACTATATTATGTGGGCATGCCTATATTATCTTCGTTAGCTTTTTATACAAGCGCGGAAAAGTTATTCGCGGAAAAATCATTAAAGCATTTTCGTCATCGATTATTATTCAATCTTCTCATCCTTTTATAGAGAAGAATCTCTAGTGCGAAAAAAGAAATTGATAAGGGCATAAGATTATATTGAAATATTATTATTTTGCATACGTTTATTCTGATGGAATGTCTGAGTGGAATGTTTAGAGGAAAGTGGAAACGCGCAAGAGTGACTGGCTGAGTATATTGGCATGCTAAAAAATGAAGTTGAGTAGTTTGTTGATATCATCTGCAAGAAGAAGGGAGGATATGGAGGCAGAGAGACAAGCTGATACTTGAACAAGATTTTTCACTTTTAAATTAAGTATGCATCGGGAAGCAGATGAGATTTTCTGTCAACTCCCATCCATGTAATGTGCATATACCACACGACTATCGTGTATCTTTCTATCTCCATATTTTATTAATATTTCCCAGTAATTCCATCGGCTGAGAGATGAGTGATATGGAGTACAAAATTTCCTTCAAAGAATGTATCTACATGTCTCCCCATCCTCTTCTCATTAAGTTCCGTCCTAAAATCCTGATGAGATTGTTGAAAAGAGGATATACAGACAGACATGTCATCTCCACGAGCTACTCACCCGATTCACTGAAACCACAGCGCAGAAAAATAAAACTTGTAAAGTTTCCAAGTTCAAACTCATCGCACCACCAACGGCAGCAGCAGCAGCGGAGCAGTACCACTTCACTGATAACTTTGTTTACTATACAAACTGGTTATGACATGACGATCATCATCAGCAGCATCCATCCTCCTCGTATCATTATCAAGAATCCCGGTGTGCCAGAACATGAGTTAATATTTTGATGAGAAAAGGTAGCAATGCAGAGAATTGCTCTCTTTTTGTGCCTGCCATAAGGTATGTGTCTATTGAGATAAAGTGAGAAAGTATGTTAATCATTCATACATGGACGGGTAGGAGAAATAAAGCTGAAATTTGCTGGGACGGAAAATAGAGACGAGAAAAAGAAAGGTGAAAGGAGGAGGATGGAAGTAGGCAGCAGGAAGTAATGCAGACGACACACGTTGCATCGTACCACACGGGGGTTTACCAAAATTGCATTATTCACAGAGCGCACATGTTTTCTCCAGCTTACCAATTTTATATTCTGGGTGGCAGCCCCTTGTATACTTTTCACTGTTAATCGTGATGATGATCATGATTATTATTTTTGGATGAGAAAGGTGCAAGCCACACTGGCAACACATGATCCTACTGCCTATCAGCTTTACTCTTTTAATTAAATTAAATTTTCCATTGAAAAGGATCCCAGCAAAATTGTATTGAAAGCAGAGATATATTGTAGCTTAATTTCTATATACATTGCTGAGATTTATTTACCTTCTCATCTCGATTTCAGTGGTAGTCCACCACCAACCCAAATCTGAAATGTAACACTACACAACTAATTTTTTTTTCAATGGAACTTTCTCTTCTCTCTTATGAATTAGTTTCACATGACACGTATCCTCCTTTCTCTGCTCGCTGGAAACTAAATACTTTTTTATTCCCATTTTCGTCACTATTCTCTTCCTCTAATCAATTACATTGGTATTATTGGTGGGCTTTGTATATAAAATCTCAAACAAGAGCAAATTAAATTTTCACATTTGAGTTATCAAAAAGGTAGCAGTGATCAAATTACTGTTTCGCTACTAATTGGGCTTCTACTCCTCCTGTTTGCTGGATAATGCCTTTCCTCCACCAACGACCGCATGCATGGCATTGATTGCCATTGAGCCTTAAATCAAATGAACAACGAACCGTTCATTCGTTTCCATTTCGCTTCAATTCCCCATTGTAATTTGTTACCTTTTGCTTATGGTCCTCTTCAGTTTCAATTTCACCCACTTTGTTCCCTTCGTTTTACTACCAAAAGAAGTGGAAACGGTGGCTCAATTAATTAAAGGGATTCCTAAAAATGCCTCAAAATCAATCCGTGGCATGGATCAGCAAAGAAATATGTAAGTGGGAGGGAGGCAGGAGTATAGCAGCAGTGCAAAAAATATATATTTTTAGTTTGTTTTTGATCATGTCAACTGTTCAGCTGGAACACATTCCATTCATTTCCAGGGACATTTCCAGCTCAGCTCAGTGAGCAAAACAGCCTTTTGTGTTTCCGCTCCTGCTTATGTAGTGCTGTCCATGTCGCCATTTTATTTTTGTCCTCTGTCCTTCCTCCTAATTTTTTATCTCCTGTCTCTCCACCTATTTTTGGAATTTTCAGCCGTCACCACCACCACAATCAATAGCAGCACAGCACAAGTCACGACGGTTTTGGCCTGATTCTTTGTTACCTTCTATTCCAACGGATATATAATATAGCGGAGGTGTGCAAAGCAAGTTGCCAGTTTGTTTGCTCCTTTCAAGAGAAAATGTTAGTTTTGCATAATGGCTCCTTGTATACCGACGATGGATGCTGGCGGTGGGCTTTTGTTTGCTTGTTTGTGTGTGTGCGTGGTTTCCCTTTTTATTAATTTCCCTGTCGCGCGTTTGTTCTTTGCTCGCCCATTCATGGGAAATACTTGGTCATTTATTTCCACTAATAAACTACCTCTATCTATGTTTGTAGTCATCAGCCCCGGAAGTAGGCTAGGGTCGAGAAGATCACGGCAGAGAAGGGAAACTTTTCCCATTTATTTTTTTTCTCTCTAGCTCCCTTGATTCCGCTTGTATTTCTAATGTCGAACAAACAAGCGACTTGTCACCGACGTGCCGCCGGCATGCATGTGAGCGAGGATGATGTGATGACATAAAAAAAGTGGCGGAGGTGGATGTTATGTCGGGTTCTGCCCCTCTGTCAGTTCTCACTGCCATCATGATCATCAGCATCATCCTTCGCAAGCAAACAGAGAAACGGGTCAATTTCACTCCAGGTTTTTCCATTAAATTAAGAAGATGATGAGAAGAGAAGGAGATTAGATGGAAAGAACGGATCACCACTTTCGCCACCAGAGTATAATATATAGCTAAACGCGCAGAACACTAAAATAGGAAAAGGAAAAAGCAGAGCAAGTTGAAGGGGAGTAGTGGAGGAGGAATGTGCAGATAATTGCATATGGATGGATGGATAGATGTAAAAGGATGATGAGGCTTCTGCTCCTGCAAAACCAGCCATTAGTAATGGACATGCTGCTCCTGCTTATTCTGTCGTTAAATATAACTAACTGGTCCGTAGTATAGGCCGTATAGCCTGTGAGTTGTACGAGCAGGAAAAGATCTCATTACGATAATTTACTTTGTTCTGAGCTTTCTTCTCATCACCACCGCCACACACCACACCATCATTATCTTTGCGGGAAAGCCACTACAAAGCAGAGCATTCCCTTTTTGAATGCATTTTCTCTCCTTTTTCCATACTCTTCTGATCTTACAGGATCGCTTCTAAATATATAGGACTTTTTTTTGGCTTTTCGCTGTTTCACAAGCTGTTATTTATTTCGCCCTTGCTTCCTCTATCCCCTCTCCTCTGATATTTTATGTTGTCGATACGCATCTCATTTCTTGTTTTTGTGGCTTGTCTGATCTGTTTTTGTGATATGTGAGCACTTACATAATTTCCAACTTGCTTTCTTCTTCCGGAAAGATTGCCAGACAAAACTGTAAACGGTTGAATGTGTTTTATGGAAGGCCAGGATTAAAAATTGGGAGACGATGTCATTGTTGATAAACGCGAAGTTAAATTTATTCCCTATTTATTTATATATTTCTTGGTTGGTTTAGTGGAGGCGGGGGTGGTGAGCAGGGAAAGAGAAAGCAATAAAAGCAGGCGCGCTTTTGGAATGGAGAAAGCACTCGTGTAGGAAGGAAGTAAAGTGAAAGGCTCAATTTCTTGTGGAGAGAAAGATGGATGATTATTGTGGCAATAAAAATGTTTACCCATTTCACTTTTTTCTTCATGACTCTGCCCATATCACAAGAGTTTAATTGAACAAAACAGTTTTATTTGAAGTGGTTAATTTAAATTAAACCTGTGAGTATCCATACTAAAAAAACGTGTCTTCAGTTCTTCTGTTGTTTGCCCAGGAATTTGATTGGCTTTTTTTGTGGCCGCGTATATAACCAGTCAATTTTAAGACAGCTTTTTTATGTCCTTTCCATTAAATTACCTTTTTATCTTTTCTTTTACTACTTTCCAGTTTCCTGAAAGAAAACCAATAAGGAAGGAAATAAATAAGTAGTTTGTTGTGTTATCCGACGGACCGTCTGTATAAAAGATTGTGTGCAAAAATGTGAAATGCTTCCAACCAAGACCATGCACACATCATAGCACACACCAGTGCCCAAAGTCCAAAATATTTTTTTGCACTTTTCTCTCTCTTCCCGTCGTAAATAAGATGATGATCCTCTCTCATCTGCTGTCTGTAAACATGTTTGATTTATTTTTTACTGTTATACTTACATAAACGCCCGCGCGTCATATACCCACACAAACGTATAGACAGAACGAGAGAGAGAGAGAAATTGGCCCCAAAACACCACTTATTTTGCCAACCTTAGAGTCACATCCACAAACAAACTGTTCGGCCATTACATCACCTAATTTCCTCTACCCACTACTGCCAACCGACTTTTACTTTGCCAAACTAATGGCCCTTCTGCTCACCAGTGTCATTTCTCTTCTAATTCCTCCTCGCGGACCGGCAGCCCACACTACCCCTTCTCCCCTCCCATCTCTCTCTCTCTCCTTTTACTTTTTTATGCATTTTGTAATAAAGTGTATATTACTTGCTGCTCAGACTAAATAGGTTAATTGCTTTTACTGTTTTTAATAATACACTATAAATCCGCACATATCATAATCCTTTATTTCCTCCAAGGAAGCCAACCATCAACATCGTCAACCAGCCAGCGTGCAAGTCAAGAACAAACTTTTTTACAGGCTGGTTCCCCATATACCAGCAGCCTTGATACTGCTTGTGAGCCCACTCAGCTCCCTATATATTTCTCTCGCATACTTAATAACAATAAGAGGCTTGTTTTATGAATTTTTTTTTACTTGTTTTACGTTCGAGAACAGGAGTAGTACAAACTCTACTACAAAAACAAGAATCCCCAGAGGGATAGATGGCTTATTAAATAAGAGGAGCAGCAGCGCGTTGTGTTGCGTAGTCGTATGCATGGAATGAGCGACTTTGCTTCTTTGCTTTCTCTCAGCTTGCTTCTCGGAAGGGATTAATATTTTCGAGGTCACTCATTATCTGGTAGAAAACTCTGTACTTGTTTAATTCTTCCTTCTCTACTCTTTTTCTTTATGACCCTGACGAGTAATCCGACTCTGGAAATTATTGTTCTGAAAATGGGGAAAAAATATGTGCATATATTTTTCTGCTGAACAGAAGATTTTTTTTTTTTGCCATGTTACATCATAATGATCATCGAGTGGGAGATTGGTGAGTGGTCGGTACTTGCTCACATTACATTGTTTTGCTCCAGTTGCGCTTCAACCAAAGAAAAAGTTTTTTTTTATCTGGTATGATTTTAATACGACGACATGTTTGGGCGAGCTTGAATAAAGATGAGAAATGCAATATGACAGGGGAAATGGCAAAAGTAGACATTTATCTCAGGAGAAAGAGAAGAGGATCGGAAGCTGTGGTGAGCTTGAGCCCCCACTCATCATCCTAACTTTTCTCCTCGCTTTCACTGCAAATCTCTGTCTTGCTCTTGAGGAGGATGACTACGGGTTGAGTATTATAAATGTTGCCAATTAATTTTCCCTTCATTCTTTTATTCTATACTGCTGCCCAGCAAAATAAACTGAAAACGGACACAGCTGCCATCCAACTAAAAGTATGCACGCACGCAGCAGAAAAATATATGGAAAAGGGTCGTTGTGATCAGAAAATGTGATGACGGTGATAATGATTTATGACCTTGTGCGACGTGACCTGACCTAGATACTTTATATTATTCAGGAAAAAAGTTTCTTTTCCCGAGTTTCACTAAACTAGCAAACTGCTTTTTGATTATTTTTTGAGAGTTTTCAACAGACTAATTATTTGCTAAAGTACAGTAATGATGATGGGCAAAGAGTGGATGTTGGACAGAAATAAGGAAAAATATACATAGCCATGCAATAAATTCGAATAAAAGTTTTACATGAAAATATTTTCGTCAATTTCTGCCTGACAGCTAATTTTAGAACTTGCTCAATTCCACAATCTGATTGCCTTAAGCTGATAAGAAAATCCATTCTGGCATAGATGATGAAAGTTGAAACAAAATCGGGAATAGTTGCGGTTTAGTAGACGATTAATCATTCAAGAGAAAAGTTTCCAAATTACTAGCCACTTTTAGTACTATAATCTGTATAACATGGAATTCGTATATGTATTTAGCAAAAAAAAAGCACTACCACCCCTTCAATCAATCAACTTGACTTTGAGTAATTTTATTTCATTCATTACATCAGAGCAAATAAATATAATTCAAGATTATAGCTTGATTGAATGGGTGCGGGTTGGAATGCTTGCAGATCAGTCACATCTGCACATACGTGGATAAGCAAATAAAATGCCCCTGATAACTATCTTGACCCTTTCTGTAATTTAATTGGCCTTAATATCAATATAGATATGCTAATTCTTAACCCTGTTACCATGAACTCTACTTTTTTGAATGAACGACACTAGTCATCAGTCAATCAACCATGCTACTATTTTTCCCTCTCTCTCTAGAAAAAATATTAATATGCATTTCACATAATTTTTTACAAGATTAGCGACAGAGCAATTCAGAGTCGCCCATCACCACCCAATCTATAACCTTAGCACACACACACCGTGTGCATTTATCATCATGTAAAATAATCAGCACCCTACCCTCTAATTAATATTTTTACTATTTTAACGATCCTACAACAACACAGCTTGTATGCAAATTATCACTAGAGAACTACAAATACAAGCTACAATAACAATGCTCATGTTGAAAAATATTATATTATTATCTATCTACATTTTTTTTACTTTTTTCTTCTAGATAGATACAGAATATGATACACAATATATTTTGATAAAAGTGGACATTTTTTATCTCTATTTTAGTAATGCATATATGCTTACATATTTGTCAACTAATTTGAGTAATTAAATCCTCAAGGTTCTCACCCATCTCTAAAAACTTAAAACAATACCGCGATATATACATAAAAATGCATACAAAAAGTCGCTCTACTTTGTAGGAAAAAAATGTCGCAAGAATTTAGTTTTTTTCTTCATAATTTAAGTAAAAAATATACACAAAGTCATTGTTTCGCGAAAAGAGAAGAATGAATGTTAATGTTAATGCTAACTTGTTTATTATTATTTTCGTGTGAGAGACAAGTCAAAGAAAAAAGGATTAATGTTTGATGAGCTAAGAAGATATAGTGTGCAGTTGTTGCAGCGCGTATTATAATAATCGTATCGTATCGTTGTCGGAGCCGCGTAGACGGCGACGGGGCTGACTCAACAAAAGAATGCGAGCGATATAAACGAATATATATTCTTATGTTCTCAATAAATAAGTTCTCAGTCAGCGAACAGTATATAGATTAGCGTGGACTATTATAGCTCACTCACCAGAGTGCTCTAATTTGTCACGTCACACAAGTCACAATATGACACGCATAATACAATTTTATTAAAGCGCATAGTAGTCGTTCTGCTAATTAAACGATGTGAGCTAACAATGTAATTTTGTGGAAAGAAAACGGACAAAAAAAAGTTTGTCTTGACCTTTCTCAAGTTCAAGTAGCTCATTCAATTGTAAACTGTGAAAACATTAATGAAATGAGTCAGGCGAACTAATAAAAATCCAATCTAAATTAAAAAATTGACAACATTTTTATTAACCTTTCTTTCATATTTCATTTATCGTAAAGCTATTAATAACGCGGAGCAAGTAGATGAAATGGTACTGATAATTAAAGAATGTAGATGTTATCAACTCCCACTTTACACACTTGACTGAGCAGAGTGCAAACTACAAAATATAATTTTTTCTTTTTATATTCTTAAAATACCTCAAGTATTTTTTGAAAGGAAGGTGCCCATGCAAATGTAATGAGAGGAGACAGTAATGAACTTTTTATCTTAATTATCTGTAATTAACACAATCAACATTATTCACACTTTCATACTAGCAACAACGCAACAAAGACAAAGCATAGATTATCATTTTTAATCTAAAAAAGGAAAAATGAATTTATTAATCTTTTCTCAGTGAAGAAGAAGAAGAAATTAAGATAAAAATCTTAGTTTTATATATTTTTTCATCTAAACGCTTTTGTTCCCTTTCCCCTTTCATTTTCATCCTTTCCAAAAATATAACAGAGGAATTTTCCGTTGATTACAAAAAATTATGCGATTTTTTGATTCGATTAATTTGTCTTTTAACAATTTATGCATCTATCTTTCAGGTTATCAGGTATTATTATTTGGCAAACAATGGGGCAAAATAATTGGTAGTGAATTTGATTGTTTGTTTTTTATCGCGTTTTCCATACTGCTCCATTTCCCTATGAACTGGGCTGCATGAAAGTGAAAGGAACTGGATTCGTTGGATAATCGCCGTAATCGATTAGCAGTTTTTTATATATAAAATTATTTAAATGACTATAATTAAGAAACATAAATCGCTCCCTTATGATTATCATATTTTTTAATTTCAAGGCAAAAATTAAACTTGAGCTTCCCAACCCCTATTTCGTTTTTTGCAAAATAATGGCAATTAAATGACGATAATGTCTCTATCAAGAGATACATGTATATAATTTTAATGGCGATTTGTAAACATTATTATGTTTTTAACCCAATTTTAAACGTGTATTTATCCGTGACCACGGTTACACCTACATACAAAATTTGCACAAACGAAAAAGTAAATTCTTGTAATAATTTTTGTTGTTGCTGTGGGTGATCGATCTGATGCAACACTAACTGTGGTCACGGTTACTCTTTTCTTCGGTTACGAGAATGTCGTTAAACATGTTTGCTCAATTCAATAATCTCATGTTTTAGTGGTCTAGTGTCGAAAAAGTGAACAGATTTTTTTGGTTAATTGAATAGAAGCACGCGCATGACCATTTTTTCATATTTCTTCTTGGCTAACCGTTAGATGTGGACAGGTTGAGTTAAAAGTTTAACTTAACTTGGTGTTGGGGTGGTCGACCTAAATCAACTAATAAGCCGTTTGAATGCAAAAGAATGTGAGCGATGAGCAAAGAAAACAATGACACCGAAAAAAATGATGGACAAATATAAAAATACTCCACAATTGTACCATTTAGCTACAAATATACATTTAAACGTTTAATCAGGAAGTCACTCCTACGCAATTAATGTCAAAAAATGATATGCTTTGGTTATGGAGTTTTACTCAAAAATGGAGTTTACACGCAACAGTTTTAAATGATGCTGTTATTAGCTATTTATTACATACTTCAACAGGAGCAGAAAAAAAGATGCGAAGAGGAAATGGACAAATAATTGAATTAAAGTAGAAAAATTGCAGTTTTTACGCTGCAGTCAGATAGGAGTATTAGCGCAACAATAAATATAAGAGTCTCCCTCTCGGTGTGAAGAAAAAATATAGAGCAGACAAAGCGAGCAATTATAGAAATGAACGCAGTGTGGTCCTATTGTCCTAGGCGTAAGAAAAAAAATAGACTATTGCACTCTCCTCGATTGCTTTACACTTCCTCTTCTTCTCCTCGTCAACTTAATGACGCTTAAAAGTGCTCCAATTAAGTTGACACATCTTCCATCAATTTATCTACACCAAGCTGTCTGTCTGTCTCTCGGTGAATTAGGTAGTGCGAGATGTGTAGGTGTACATATTTTCTCGCATTGCAAGAGTGTCTGTCTCTACACAGGTAGTTGTGACAATAGCGCAAAAAATTAACAATGTAAATACTTTGTCGTGTGTCAGCTAAAGTGTTGTGACGCAACATCTTTTCCTGATTTTTTAAAAAAGCAAAAAAAGTGCATTTTGTCTTGAAATCATTATCACCTCATTAATTTTTTGTGTCAAAATTAAAATATATATTAATATGGCTAGTCTAATTAATTTTTTATTGAATGAAGTGTGCATTTGTTGAAAATATGTATATCTTATATTTGTTCTTCTAACAAGGTTTTCATTCTCATTCAAATTATAGAGCTGTGGGTGACAATGCCCATAGCTACTCACACAGTCAATTATCTATGTCTAAATAAATACTTTGTCGTGTGTCAGCTAAAGTGTTGTGACGCAACATCTTTTCCTGATTTTTTAAAAAAAAAGCAAAAAAAAGTGCATTTTCTGTCTTGAAATCATTATCACCTCATTAATTTTTTTGTGTCAAAATTAAAATATATATTAATATGGCTAGTCTAATTAAATTTTTTATTGAATGAAGTGTGCATTTGTTGAAAATATGTATATTTTATATTTGTTCTTCTAACAAGGTTTTCATTCTCATTCAAATTATAGAGCTGTGGGTGACAATGCCCATAGCTACTCACACAGTCAATTATCTAAATAATTGCTAGTTTATTTCTATAAGTTGAGCTACCGTTAGAATTATTGCAAATGCAACGATATACGTATAGCAGGTTTTTCTTCTCTCAGGGCTTCTAATTATTATATCACTCAAATGAATGAATTGAATGCAAGTTTTATTTTGCGTTTGATTACATTGTATGTTATGTATTTACACATGTAGATGGAAAACCTCTGCAAAAGTGCAGTCATAATTGTTATGCTGATACGTGATCATCATTTATCATCATCAGTCAACAAAGCAATAAAAAAATATTACATCATACGAAATTATACGGTTTTTGCTACAGAATTCAGCTTCAGCCATCGATTGACTTACATGATTTATTTTACATAAATAGATTGAAGGAATGAATGAATGAACTTGCTGGCTGACTTTTTCCCATCTTCTTGCAAATCCTTCTTCTTGTCATTTTCTCTCCCTCTTTTTTTTCGCTGATGCAATAGATGATGCAGTTTTAGTTAAAAGATTTGCAGTAAAATGCAGTTTTTATCACGCAGTTCTCCAATCTTAACATTTTTTT
>JAHZMV010001715.1:0-17587 GCA_027743765.1 Coecobrya sp. COE2
AAAACGTACGTACTTTATTTATTTAATCATGATGACGAAACGATGATCATCAACCTAATTCAGCCGTTTGCTCATTACAGTACAACATATTTCTTTTGACAATTTCTTTGATATTTTGATTCACCGAGCGTATGCACGTTTGAATAGGATGAACGTGCAGGTAAGAGGATATGACACAGTAGAGTATTTGAAAAAAGCTTTGAATTTGTAAGCTCATGCACGCGTTGTATGTTACAGAAAGGTATTGAATTTCATATTTGAAGCAACGTTGTTAGTACTGTGTGTGTAGATTAATTTTTAGTAGAGTTGTATATGTCCATAATATTTCGCAATATTTTTAAAAAGTCTTTGACGGATACATGTACACCTACGTTTAGAATACTTTCATTATGTAAGACCCCTTACTGTACCTTTGTTTGTGTTAAAGGGGTATCACATTTTGGCTCAAAAGAAATATTATATATGTTTATTATGTATACAATTATTGGATTGATTGTCTGGGATGTGGGATAGTGAGAGGCTGAATATATAAAAGCAATCAATATATTGATGTAGTATAAGGAATATGTACTGGCTATTGTAGCAAAATGATTTTTTTAGAAATATACAATCTTTTATAGGTTGACCCAATATACTATATTCATTTCATACATTGTATTTCCTTGGGTAGATCCTTTTTTATTTGTGGATCCCTTTACAGAAATATTCCAGTCGAAAAATGATCAATTGGGGTTGGAGAAAATTGTTATTGAAATAACGCCGATTCTCAACAGTTAGCACTTTACCCCGTTGATTGTTTGGCAGATGTATGAGAAACATGACAACATGAGTACATACTATCAACTATTACCAGCTTTACTAAAATTTCATTTCATGTTCACTCCGAACTTTAGAAAACTGCGCATTCATTATTTACGTTGAAATTGGAACTGAGCTCTTTTCCTTCGTAGTTAGTTAAATTAAATTCAATATAACCTTCAGCAAAATTTTTAGCCATTTTCCAAATATCTTATTCTCAATGACATGAAGAACACCAGTTTTTGTAAGTATTACAATATGATACAGTGATAGCAAATAAAATGATGAAATAAATACAAATGGGTGTGATACTATTTGTGGTGTAATAATGCACAATCACAGTCTCTATAAACATCCATTCAAAATCTTTACATTTCTCACAAATACCAGCTTTTGTCCAATACCTGTTTGGAATTTCCTTTCATTTTTGCATAACCATACCTTCATAAAGATTAAACCCAGAATTAGAAGCGGTGTTATATGGCCATACATCAGGTAAGCTGCTCGTGCTCAAACATGTGTAATGTGAAAACTGTGCCTAAGATGCTTCATAGAAGAATTCATAGCGCTCCTTTACATTCTTCGTGGTATAGATTCTTCGCGTTTGATTTTAGCAGAATATTGTTGTGTTACTGTTACTACACATACATATTGATACGCTGATTCATCACATATTATTATTATGCGGTGGATATGAAAACATACCTTCATATCTTCTCGTTACCGCATCATTCGTAATTGGTATTTTCGTTTGGAAGTGGAATATGACTAATGTCAAATAAATGTGTACATATTAGAAATAGAAAAGCACGGGCAAATACTTCCCTTCAGCGTAAGCTTTATCGTAAGACTCTACATATAATAGTATTATAATATCTACATACATATTATAGCAATATGTACGTAGGTATTAACCTCCAGTAGATGACAAAGTAAAAAATAATTTTGTTTGTGTAGGTTTCTAATTTTTGTAATAGTACTCATGAAATAATATGATTCCATATTATAATATGATTGGCATTCAACTAAAATCCTAAACAAATCTCATCCTTATATTCTTACTTGCAATTTATCATGATTCATGACCAAACGAAAAGGAATAAGCAGCAAAAAACTTTTTTACGATTTTTACGAAGAGAGGCACAGGTGCTGGTGATATTGTATCTTGCTTGGATAACGTAAACAGTTACCGTATTAGTATTCTTCTGCTTCACTGTGCAAGTTACCAGTGCCAGCAACATCAAACAGAATCTAGAACTTCTGTGACTGCTCCTAGTAGTAGTGGGAGCAGCGTTCCTTCCTTTGAAAATATACACATAAGCGAGCCTCTTTGAAGAATGATACCTGCCATTATATACAAACGCTACACATGCATTCCTCAGTGTACCATACCTGAGATTTCAATTTGAATGTTTAGAAGTTTAAAACATTATAACCTGCGTGGTGACGGTGGAGGAGACCACATTTTTACATCCTACATATTTTTAAACTTTTATACATAGACTCGCCGTAGATTATCCATTCTAAAGCGCCACAAGCCACACTAAAGGAAAAACGCAAAAATGGCATTGTAACGAACAGCAGCCAGCCAGCCAGCATCGCCACCACCACCAGCACTACTAACAGACTGAATGATGCATACGTGCGTACTAAACGAACAGGTATTATTCATTCCTCTATAAAATACAATGATTTAACTAATGATAATAACACTGATGCTGCCGTTGATGATGATGATCTTGTCTACTTTTATTCATCCATGTAGCATAATATATAAATATGTTTGAGTATGTATATCATGTAGATCGTTTTCTATATATGTTTTATACGGGTAGAAATAATAACGCAGTGTAAGAACATGTATTCAACAGGTATGCTCTATGAGAACACATACATAGAACGCACATTATTTTTTCTGGCCAACAACGCTTGATTGTTGTTCTTTCGAAAGAAGGAGAGACAAGATTGGAAGAACAACCCTTGCCTCTTCAGTTACTACTCAGCTGTCTAGGGATTAATAATAAATTATTGTGCATTTTTCTCTTAGAGAACGAAGCGATTCGTTCTTTTCTATCATTGGCATATAACATTCATAATAATTATATAAGAACATACAACACACTCTGCACATTCCTTCCATTTTTTTGCCACTTAATATAAATAATAATAATAACAATCCAGTTTCTCGAAAAAGAACAACTCCTTTTCTATGTACAGCACTCACATATTACGTATTTAATTAGGGAAGCTAAAAAGTATATTTACCATTTTTGTACATAGTTTTGCATGAATGTTTTTTTACAATTAACAACAACTGTGAAATATTGAAAGATTTCTTTCTTGACGTGATGTGTGCCTTCGTCATATAAGTGGCATCATTCCCTGATTATGCAAATGTATAAAATTCTCTCAAGGATGTGTAGAGAAAAGGCGGAGATACAATAAAAAGCGATGTGTCTTTAGAAACATCCTGAATACCGGTGATGTATGATGTGATGTGTGATACCCGTGACTGAAGAAAGGAAATGCTAAGTATTTTTTCAGTAATGTGTGTAATATGTTTTTATTCTGGTGAGAGGATAATTTTTTTTGTGAAATGTAAATACGCGAGCTGAGCATATAATTGTCTTTTCTGTGCAGTGGAGACAGAAGGGGAGAGATGTTGAAAAGTTACTGTAATGTGCAGAGGGTTCAAATAAACCAAGTAAAATTGACAGTGCCGTGATCATAATAGTGATCGAATAATCAATGGCATACATTGCTGATTCATGTAATTGTTCAAATCAGCATGCATTTGCCGAAGTTCAAAAGTTTGCCAACAGAAAGATTAACTCACCTTAGCGGGTGGAGTCCCGATTAGTATCGTGTTTTTACATGCCCATTGAATCACATATACATACTTATACAGCCTATTTTTGTGTATCTGTCATATTTCACTGGTGTCACGTTACTGTAAATTTATGTGAGCGGAAATGTTAAGTGGAAAAAGTATTAAAAATGTGTCAATGATATGTGCATCATAATAAATACACAATACTCTTTTTTTAAAGCTAAGAGCACATGGCAGTTTCAGTTTCGGTTCAGTTGTTCCCAGCGCACAGAAGTGAGCTGCATGTAAAAGTGTTCAAATGGCCATGATGAGAAATTTAGAGTGCAGATCGTAATCTATATCAGGCAGCAGCAGCAACAACAGTAAACCCGATTTATCTTAATACGAGAGCACGCTTGATTGCATGCACGTTTACCTGTAGCGCAAAATAGCGTGAAGAAACAGGTTAATCGTGGTGTGTGGTGCAAAAAGAAAAAAATCTGTCTCATTGTTATATATTATGAAATTCGTTTCTGAAAAAATGCATGGAAGCAAATGAGGAGTATATTTGTGACAAAATAGACGGCATTCACTACTTCAGTTTTATTGGTGCTATATATTTAAAATACTGACGTAATTAAGTTAATTCGGCTTTTTTCGTTGAACTGTGTGACGGAATGGAACTTTATTGCGGCTGGCAAAACCGCGTGGATCCAGTTAGAAAATTAGTTAAGTAATAATGTTATAAACTACAGTGATCTTTTCTCATGCTGGAATCCAAATTCTAATGCTCTTATATATAACAACATTACAACAGTGGCTCATTTGATATAAGCAGTTGTAAAATGAGGATAATAATTGACGAAAGCGGGATCATAAAACTTTTATATCGGCCAGTATAACGAGCTTCCCCATATCTCCTCTATACAGCCTACGCCAGTCCCTTTGAATGAAAGAGAACAACCATTTTGTATCTGAAGGAGAGAGAGTGCTCAGGAGTGATACTTAAAAAGAACTATTTGATAACCAGAGTGCTATCGTCATTGTACAAATTTTTTCAAGATGTTGGAATCAGATGCCGAAGAGAACAGGATTTCTACGGTATGACTGGCCAATAAAAAANCAGCCTACACCAGTCCCTATGAATGAAAGAGAACAACCATTTTGTATCTGAAGGAGAGAGAGTGCTCAGGAGTGATACTTAAAAAGAACTATTTGATAACCAGAGTGCTATCGTCATTGTACAAATTTTTTCAAGATGTTGGAATCAGATGCCGAAGAGAACAGGATTTCTACGGTATGACTGGCCAATAAAAAAGTTATTTGTCGGAATGAAAATGTATTCGAATATGCAATAATAACTGATATATAATAAGTACATACATAATGTATATTACAGCCATGTGTTTGTACCTAGTTATTAGGTAAAATGTAGTAATAAACCTGGTATCCGTTAATATCCTCGTGCTTCAATATTTGAAAGGCGTATATAGGTATATTGCGTCTCCTCTCTATAATCTCCTTACTTTTTAAACGACTTTGTCAGAATTCGCAAATTTTCCTCCTTGACTTGACATCTTAATGCAAGTATATTACGCTATAAAACACTTCCGTTCTGCGCCTTTCGTTCCACCCGCTCGTTCGATACGTTACACACGTTATTCCCCCGCATTTTGTGTCTGTGCCTAAATATGTAAATATTTGTAATTCCTGTACAACTCGGCAGGCAACAATGGAGATACAAGATGCAAACAATCCATGCGTACAAGCTGCGGCAGCCACGTAATGTAATAAAAAGGCAGAAAGTCGTAATATTTATTGTTATAGCTATGAAGTTGATAGGGCTTTTAAAAAAACTAGTCAAGTTAGTCAGGGCATAACGCAGCGCGACACTGGTTGATACTATAATAGCAAAGTCATTTCCAATTTGGCAGTAATACAACATTATTAGCTATAAATTAATAGAGTCCACAAACGAAAGGAAAATGGGAAGCGGTACGGTATTTACAATATGGTCCTTTTTACTCACGTTTAACCTATTTGGGTAGTAGTAGGTAGTGTGGGGTCATTAAAAAGTTTGCAGATGGTAATGCACCTATATTTGAGTAATGTATAAATATGTATGCTACGTAATAGGTTAGTACGACAAAAACAGAAACGGGGGCCATGTGTGGTCGTATAGTATGTGTCGCGTTATCATACTTTCTGGCAGAATGTCACTAATCTGTAAAGTAAACTTACATGGATCTTCAAGGTCCCATCTGAATAGAGCTTTCAAGGCACGACGGATTTTTAGATGACAATGACAAGCGAAGGACTTCCAGTAAAAGCGGGAGAGTGATAAAAAGACCATTAAATGATGACGATCATGATTTAAAATACAATTTACAGATAACTCTTCATAAAACAATTTATCGAGATAATTCTAATTCAGTATATTGCTGAGTTTTCATTCGTATTACTCATGCTCTGCTATATTAAAACTATCACTTCCCAAGATGTTATATTTCGCAATATACAGATTTTCTTGTTGTGTGGCTTATGCAAGTCTTGTTTTTTGGTAATGGCTACAGCCTGTAATATGACATAATAATATTATTCTTTCAATTTTTCGTCAGTATCATGGTCATCAAATAATAGTTTCCACACAGAAACATAATGTATATTCATCCACCACCACCATTATCATCATGATCATCAAGTTTGCTGTGTAATGTGAGTGAACACACGGCAAAAAAGCAACATGTCTGTTGATGATGCTTGCTTTGTAGAATATGGTGGTATGTATTATATCATCAACATGATGGCCTTTTCCATAATTGTCCACATCCATAAATGGTTCGCCCACTGCCAAAAGCTGTTTGTTTGTCAGGGAGACCAGAGGAAGAGAAGAGAGTTTTGCGGCAGCGAGCAAGTTTTCTCAGTTTCCATTTCGTCACGTTACATTATATATGCATGCCTTCTGGGAATTAAATGTAGCATACAAAGAGTTTCGGGAGAACTTGGTATAATGTCATGTTATGTGTACAATACATTTTTCTGTCGTTTTTTATATGCGCATAATAATGCAGACATTAATATGGTATACCTAGAGCATTATAATAATAAGAAAGGCATTAGGTAAGGGGGTAAGGGAAGCTTTACTTGGCAAATATTGTTTGAGATGACAGTCGAATCTCTGCGTTTACTAAGAAATCAACTTGTATATAAGAATATAACTATATAGTATATATACTATATGTATATAAATTTAGAATGCATAGGTAGTCAGGTTGAAAGCAAAAGTGATGATAACAAATAGGCTCTTTGGCTCCTTTCTTGTAGATTGTAGCAGGTATGACAGACTGACACAGATTCAAATTTTTACAGTCGCCTTTTTAGCATCTTCAACTATTTGCGCTACTTGGAGTTTGAGGGTGTTGGGTAAATGAATAAATTCTTGCAAAAATATGTTGCACACTTTTAAATTATTGAAGATGAGAATGCAATATAGTAGCGGTACGATTCTCTAAATAATATCTCTGTATCTATTGTTGTAATTCAACAATGATGATAAAATTGAAGTTTATTATTTTTTGTGTAAAGTGCGTAGGCATGTTTGAAAAGGTGCAAAAACGAAAGGGAAGACGGTAATGGCGATGGCGGTGAGGCTGTGATGACGATATTATGTTGTGTGAGTGAGAACAATGTCCAATGTTACATCACTTGCCCAATTTACAAGTCCCTGTCATTATTGCTATATTTATCATATTATATGGTGTATAATGTATATATACATCAGAAAGTTTCTTCTTAATCTAATAATCGATTTGGGGAATGACATTGATTCATTTTTGGCCTATCCTCAGCAAAGAAAAAAACCATTTATGAGTCATAAAACATGACACGGCGGTGAGAAAATTTGACTGCGCTTTTCACTTCAAGAAAATGGAATCATTTATGAAAATTATGCTTTTCACACATCTCTCACTCACTCGAATAATATGCATATAATTTACTCCACTCCAGTATATTCTGCGACGCGTACATCTACGACGAACGCTCACGGTGGTAAATGGAGAATTTTCTCGGTGGAGCTGCACCTTGAGACCTTACCCATTTTGTGCAGTACTGCAGTACTCAAACTACTGAGATATTTCAGAAACGATTATTGTCAGGTTAAAATTTAGAGTTTGTAAACCAATGCAAATACATCGAATAATGGCTTCTTGTCTGAATTAACAACTTCCTGTATATGTAGCTTTCAATGACAGTTTCGGAAATGATCAAAGCAGATATTTTACAATATTAAGCTTCATGCGGTATTGAAAGACCAAGTACTGTGGTCTAAGATTATTTAAATTGAAAATTATCCAAAGTTTGCGAGTAGAATTCTTGATGAGAGTAGGGTAGTCTAGAGTCGTAGTATTTAAAAGCAAAGAATTTTGGAAAAGTAAAAAATATACACTAATATACCTATGTATTTTCCTAATTCAAAACATTTTGCGTTCTAAATCGTACCCAACATACAACTGTAGGTTTTCAAATCTTAAATTTTTATATCACTTTTGCAGCACCAGTTTGCAATTTGTACAACATGATCTCATTAACGAGTTTGCTCACATTCTCTATTATAATAACTTTTCTGAACAATAAATGACAATACGCATACGCATGATGTAGAGATAAAATCCATTCATATACATATCTGTTATGATCTTCTTGCGTAATATTTCACAGTCTCGTTAAAAGCTGAAATAACATAATATTGTTCATCTTGCCTTGTTATGCTATATTTTACATCGTAAATGAATTGTTTTGATGTATGGGTTAACTAATATTGCTTCTTTTCCTCGTTGAATTGAAATATCTCTGAAAACATCCATAAGAAAAAACAGTTCAAAATATTAAACAGCCTAAATCGTATGTAGATAGTTGAGCATGATTACTTTAAATGAAACTGTAGGCCTAGCATTAGTGATGGTACTAAGGACATGTATATCTATGCGTATACAGTATATACCTTATGCAGTAATTGCATTATAGCAAATAACAGCAAATGCAATTTAATTGAAGAAGGTTTCTTCTCGTCTGGATATCCAAAATAGGATTCAAGTCAAGTCAGTCAAGTGCGATAATCTGTCGTACCTACCAGCTGAATTGACTGTATTACTTATCTAGTAGTCTGCAAAAAGTGCTTGAGATATTCGATACATGTTCGAATCCGTCACAGTAGCGAAGAAGTGACTGGATTTTCTCAAAACGTGTTACTATTTTCTATTTTTGGTAAAATAAAAGTTTGCATTTGATTGATTAGTACACGATTATACTATTGCGAATCAAACTATGTATATATATGGAGACTCAATTTACCTACTAAATCCATTATACTACAACAATAAGCGCGTGGATTGATCATATTGTGTCCTTGAATGTGTATGGTATTATGAAAATGATGGGTAATGTGAGTATGCGTTATGAAGTTGTCTTTTTGCTATGCTGGAAGAATATAAAATCATTTTAAGCCCAACTTTCCTTTTATGAAGCGCAGTAAAATAATTTATGTGTTTACGTTCAGTTAACCAGCATCGTTTTCTGTTTTTTATCATTGTTGTCAGGTAGACCACTGGGACTTTCCGTGGAAGACCTGAGTACGGACTTGTGTGACGGGACGAAACTAATCGCACTCGTGGAGGCACTTCAGAAACGAACTCTGAGGAAAATACACAAACCAGGGAATCAACATCAAATGTTGGAAAATGTCACTAGAGCTTTAGATGCCATTGCTTCAGATGGAGTCAAACTTGTAAATATTGGTAAGTGCGGTCACACATTATTCACACCGCTTTTCGTTTTCTAGAAATGACAGGGAACATAGTTACTCATGGAAAGGGCTTTTACCAAAAGCTATACATTGTTCGTATGATTTACCAAAAAAAAGAATTATGATGAAGTATGAAAGTCCATTCAAAGGACTTACTATGGGGAATTTATTTAGTACTCCTTAAGCAATATTGCAAGATTTCTTATACCTAGAGAAGTTAAAGGTTTTGTTAATTCAAGTCATTGTAGCCCGTATGAAAGTAATTTCAGCGGATGCTAGTAATTTATTTTTATCCTTGGCTTTATATTAGTTCTTGCTTTTCATGTCTTTTATTTGTCACAAACACAAACGGAGAGGCTTTTGTAATTTCAAAAACTTCAACTTCAGGGCTGAGAAATATGTACTTATTAAATGTTGTCAGCAGAACTGGACTTGATATTATGCTTGACTTTATAGCACAAATAATATCATAATTCCTCTTGTTTGAATTCATATATGTATCTACTACCATATATCTACATAGTACATGCTAAAGTTGTAATAATATACGACAAGACACTAAAACTTCAGTGCATGTAAGCAAGTATACTGTAATAGCATGAGTAGGTCCATGTCTCGAAAATTCAATCTATGGCAAAAACTGTAATCACGATTGTCATAAAAAGTAACAATTTGGTAATTTGATCCAATTATGTATGCAAAACAGTTGTATTGTCCAGCCAGCAGTAATTGTCTACATTTTAGCTAGACGAAATAATGCATTTATGTTGAATTCTATTCATCCTAGACAATGAACCTAGATATTATGCTCATAGCTTATGTATATAAACCTTCGTACCAAATTAAGTGTAAGGGCTGTTTAAACTGTTGTCAGTATGTATTTTTCATTGATGAGTTATCAATTTCACCTTACATGCCCACACCGCCGTACTTGTAAAAGTTTGTCTGAAAAATTATTACCAGTAATTACAAAACTTGTAAAGTAATTGTGCTGTTGCAATGCACTAAGGTACCTATAAAACAGGAAAAATGTGAAAAACGTGTACATTTCAATAATATTACACATGTACACACCTGTTAAAATTCTTTAAAATTCTTGCTCTCCCCTGGATGCCGTTTGGCTTGATGCTATTGTTGTCGTTGCACAAGATGACATCATTTGATGTCCTCTTACAAACTTGTCGTGTCTTGTTCTTGTTCCTTATTTCTGTTTTCTTAGCCTAATGCTAGATTCAAGGAACTCCTCTTGAGAAGATGAGGCAGAAAAAACATTTTGTGGTACTTTCATCTTGATAGGTCCCAGTCGCATGGTCTCAGGAGGACAGGCACAAAGACATTATAATATTTACACCTGTTTCCTAGAGGGTTTGCGGCCGGACTTGTGTGACATGAAATGTGTTTGGGTTTTACGTATATTGGGCATAATTCAACTGGGAGCGTTTTAAAAATGAAATTCTGCTCATTTTCATACCACAAGAACACTTATAGAAGTATATGAGGAAAAAATCAAGTAAAGAATGCGGTAAAAGCCAAAATTACACGTTATAATGTTTCTTTTGCCCAAGAAAAAAATGTTTGCATACTTAAGTGCAATCTTTCTAGCATCCGTTTAGTTATCATCCAATTCACCCCTTCTTCAACATTCATCATCATACAAAGAGGTACTTCTGCTACACGCGTAAAGCCGAGCCTTTTGAAAAAAATCGAGGCGAGTCAAGTATTTTATATTGGAGACTGCATTTGAAGGGGGTTCTGCTTTAGAATCTAAAAAAAATGAAATTTCATTTTATTAAAAGCACTGCATCTAAAAGGAAAGGTTTTTTAGCCTGTAGCAAGATTGTTTAGAAGAAGGAGTGCAAGCGTGAAATTCAATTTAGAAAAATGCGTACTTGTGAACTAGGGGAAAAATAAGAAGAGATTTGCTATCTTATTAAAGGGTAGTTTCCTTTGAAAATAAAAACTCGATCAGGCAACTAAACGAATAAATTTAATTACATATCGGTAGATTGTAATCATATTCATGAAAATTTGGTGAAAACTATTGTGTTTATTACTCCTTGATAATTTTTTTGTACACTGGGAGAGATGCTGTACATCATACATAATAGATGAATTATGGACATATATTATCTATTTTGGTTTATAGAGATGCACACTTCCCTTCCCGAAAAATAGAAAGCTTTATAGATAGAGTCAAGTGCTCATACATACAGACTTACATGAGACTACTAGTCTGCATTTTTTTCTAGTGTAGTAGTGTAGCTGAAGGGCAAAATAGAATTTGGCGTTTGCACAAGGTCATGGTGGAAATGTTATACGGATGGGTGATTTCAAATAAGAAGCCAAATTTATGGATTGATGAATCATAAGCTTCTCTAATTTTACAATCCTAAACAGTTAGCATGTATAGTTTCTCTGCAATATATCCCCAATCTCACTCTGGTTCTCATTGTTAGACTAATTCGAAAACTCGACACGGAAAATGTTTATTTCGTGATGTAGTGTTATAAGTTGAATCTGAACGATAAAGCTTTTAACTTGGGATCTTTTCTCGTTTTATTAAATAAGTACAATTCAATAAAGTATTTACAAATGCAATACCAAAGAAGGAAAATTTGGACAAAAAAGATTCAGCAAAATCATTAGAAGTTAATCTAACGCGGCAAGTATTTTCTCTTTGGTACTTATCTACATACATTAATTTTTAATATTCTCACATTTGTTTGAATAAAAAATTAGGCGTAGGTGTATTAACGTGTGTAGACCATTTCGTAGTACCAAACTCAACAATAGGCAAGGCCAATACGGTTCGGTAAACGGAATTCACATTCATTCAAGTCAGTGATATATGGTTATCAATATTATTATATAGAAACTTTTTGACTGACTTGATCCATTATAGTTGTTAGTATGAAGATATATTATGATACCAACGTGGTCACGGAATGTATAGAAGAAAGAAAATCCTGTAGTACTTACCGATATTTGTATAGATCAAGATGAGCATGAACATGATTACATTTTAGATGATGCGTTGACCAACAGAATATGGACATATTATAGTAACTATTGTTGTACCACCGCAGAGATGCAATGTTTTGCGCAAAATAATTTATGTACGTTAGCATGATTACTGTTATGTGCAGAATTAAAAGTAAAAATATTTCACGCTCATTGAAATTATAGAGAAAAAAGAGTTTTTGTGAATGATGAGATCAAGTTCACTCTGTGCGTGATTTGGTTGGTTGCATGAAACTCAAGGAGATCTAAAAGATGATAAGCTTACCATTCATTTCATATAATGTTGCGCTATAAATAAAATATTAAACTGTCGGCGAATACTCTGTTTTGTACTTATTAGCATGCTCTCTTCAAATTAATATTTTTCCTGACAATAACCTTCAGATAAAAACAGTTCACTTCTCATCATCTTATTATTCAAAACTTCAAAAGCGTGTAATCGATGCATTTACGTGCATGCATGAAAGGAACAAGGTAAAACAAATGGCAGGCACGGAACAAGAAAATTATATTGCATAGTCATCAAGCAAGATAGGCTGTTATGATGTTTTTAACTTAAGTATAGACAATTACAATGGCAGTCTAGTAAAAATATTTCATTCTAAAAGGCTGAGACTTTGACGTGTGTTTGTTTGCAAGTTCTTTGTACTTCCTTTATGCTTAGGTATATGGCTTCATAAATATTTTCGTTACAATTACATGAACGCCCTCACAATGTTATTTTTAATTTTTAAACTTGAAAACTTCCTGCTTTAATTTTGTAAAGATTTACATAGAACAGTACTTCCTTTATGCTTAGGTATATGGATTCATAAATATTTTCGTTACAATTACATGAACGCCCTCACAATGTTATTTTTAATTTTTAAACTTGAAAACTTCCTGCTTTAATTTTGTAAAGATTTACATAGAACCTCAGATATTTGAAGTTATCCTTACAGCTCCTGGGTGGAGAACTAAAGCAATATTGAATATATTCCCTTCCAGCTCCAGCTTTAAGTATTTTTGGAAGCGTAAATACTACGTACATAAATGCAATAAATACTCTGAGCAAAAATTTGATGGAGTTCACAGATCACAGAACACCGCATCGTTGCAGGCAGTTTGCGAAAAAATGTCTTAGCTAAGGGGAAATTGATAAAGAATGGAAGGTTACGGTACATGCGTAAATTCGCCGCTCCACGCACACACAGTACATGTGCTATTTGTAATAATAATAGCAAATGAAGAACATGTTGAGTAGTTGAATGTCTATTTCTATCAAGTCAGTCAAAGAATATTAGGAAGTAGGTAAAATCACCACATGAGTCGGATTCGGATTCGAAGTTTTCAACAATTACTGCATACAATGTGTGTGTCTCAATACTATTTTTATAGTTATGGAATATTTGCGAGAAGGTGTATGGCTGAACTAAATAATTTGAAAAACTGAGATTTATGTATATAATATAAAATGTATAATTCAAGGTTATATATAATGATGGAGTTAATGAATATGGACGTGTTATAAAAATAATTACAATTTCCCAAGGTGCTCCTATAAAGTTTATATATGTACATACAACTTTTTTCAAGAAATTGGATAATAAAAGCAAGCGAGGTCTGTTGATTATTTAGACTTCGAGCGAATTTTGTATACTATTCCGATTTCATCCATTAATTGTCCTGACATGTGAAAGCAAGCTTTTTGCCTTCCACCCTTTCGTTTTTTTGTCCTGCCGATGATGGCACCATAAAATCTTAAGTCTTCGTACATAAGATATGTAATTGTGTCTAGAGTTTAAAGTGGAAGGAGAATACGCAATTTACAATACAAACGCATTGCGTTACTTGTGTTCAAAGATTAAAAATGATTGCCGTAATGTATTCCATTATAATCAGTTCATTGTATCGCTATCATCATTTCCATTGTTATTGAATTTATATTCGAAATTCTCATGAGAAATATCCACACATCCCTACAGTTTGTAGTGGTAGAGTCGGAGTCACTACGTCATTATTATTATTACTCATTGTTGTTTTGCTAGTGGGGAGTTGTAGGATTGGATAAACTGACGTTTCCGTTCTCCGTGAGATTTTCACCTTCAGAAATCCCATTACTGTTTACCTACACGCATAACTAGATACTCTACTGCAGTTTATTTGACAGGTAGGCTGTAGAAGTTAAATTATGGAAATATGCCATAAGGGAATAAATCTTAAGGTTAATTCGTCTAAATAAGTGATATAATGTTAAAAAATGAAGCTCCGAGCTGTAGTTGCAGAGAGTATATAGTATAGCCATAAAATAGAGATCTAACGTAAAAGTTTAAACTGATATAAGATACGTCACGTAGAGTTTTTTATGTGTCAAATACTCGTACATGATGGAGAATAATTTTTTTCTGTGATATGACACGACATGCTCATGACATTTAAATTTTTTAAAGAAATTACGATGGCACACCTGCCGTAAAGCAAACAACTGAATTTTATAGCCCGTAGCAATAACCCATGCAGATGAACCTGTGCCGTGAAAGCAAGCGTTTACTATGAATATAATGTGTTCATGATGACGGAATGTTAGGTGTTGGTAGAATTGTGTACTTGTCACCGTTTCAAATAAACGCTTTGTAGTTTTATTGTTTCACGTGTGCACAAATAATGCTCTTCATCATTATACTATAAACACTCCGGGTATGTTTTGTATTGGTACATGTGTTTTCAACATACATAAATAAAATAATTGACTCGAAACAATGAACATTTTTGTGTGACTGCGAGAACATTATCTCATCATTACAATTGACAATTACACACACTCATGGTGCTATATTAATATTTTAGAATATGTACCTATATAGAATGGCTTATCTGGAGAGTGATTATAAATTGTTTGTAACAAGTTCTACGCTGCATTATTGACTCATCATAAGCAAGCATTCATTGAAAATTTCAACTTACAACTCCTACTCATATGCTTACTCATACGAAAATTCTCATTGTTTGTTATTATGGCACTCTTGAAACCGAAGAGGTTTTTCATTGCATAAAGCAGAACATAAGTACACGTCCTCCTATCATTAAGACATTCATGGGTAAACTGTGCAGAATAAAAAAATCTATCTATCTTTGTAATAATTTTTGTAATGTGTGTAAGACGTTACCAATGCCAGGGATCGTTGATTGTTGTCACCTACCGACTACCCTCTTATTGTTGTAAGACATTTTTCACAGCTTGCTTTCTGTGCTCTTCTGCATTGTTTCTTAAGGTAGATTAAAAATCCCAAGAATGAGCTGAATGAAGTAAGGAGACGAATGTGTGAAATTACAATTGTATAATAAGTCGCGAGAGATTACTAGAGTTATTTGAGATAAATCCAGTTTAATTGCTGTTCTGTGTACAAGCACAATTACATATTTGTTTGTGTACGGTACGGTGCATGAGTACGTTCACAGTTTGTTCTGTTATCGGATAGCTCGGCATTAGCATTATAAATTGGACGTTATTATAATGTTAACATGAGTTTTCGTTCAAGTTCATAGGATATGGCATGACATCATATATTACCTACATAGCTATAGGAACATAGGTGCATTTGTGAATTTTGCCGGCGTTACATTGACATTACCTTTGTATCTATAATTAGTATTTGACGACACTGCTTTACCCGTTGACTATACGCTATATTTACTATGCTTCGGTTGTGACACAATTGATTTTTCCTTGCAAAAAGTAAATGCGCCATTTTTCAGTGAATGACAGTTAACATTCAATAAACGTTAACAGGGTTAGCATTTTATTCATTAACATTGGAAATAGTTATCACTGAACGCTTTGCCAAAATGACAGGATATTATATATTCCGAGAAGAGACAAGATGATAACAACAGGTGGATATTTTTCACTTAATATTCTCTTCTGTTACTAATTTGTATTCACCTTTCGCAAGATCTACAATTAGCAACATACAATATTTGAGTTTTAAACAGTGTGATGTAATAATAAGCTTTGTTGAAGACGAGAAGGTCATAAACGGGTAGAATTTTGATGAGTGATGCTCACAGTCGTTGTATAGTACATAATACTATATTCTCAAATAATCGCTTCTCCAATTCTGAATTTGTTCATTTGTAACGCAAGTGAATACTAGCTACAACACCATTACTCATGACCAGAAATACGCCTATTTTATACTGCGAAACGCAAGTCATGAAAATTTGAAGTTTGGTTTTGTTGGCTCAGTTGTACAAGATCGCATTTAACGCTATCTCTTCCATTCTCTTTGTATGAAGTGAATAACTTTGCGAATATTATTTTTGCAAACGTCCGATAATTCTTTTCTATTGGCTATTCTTATCCAATTATGCAGTCATTTAAGTGCATTTTACTCTTTCATCTTTAGACGTCGTCCTGAGTCTTGATTTACTAATGAGATCTGCACGAAGGTAGTGGAAAGCACCAAAGTCTAAAGGCACTATTGTAAAACATAAGCTGAACAGCTAAAGGCTAATCAGTAAAGAATTGAAATGACACGGAGTCAAGCTGAGTTGAGATGAAGAGTACATGAGATTCAAGGACTAGACTTATAGTTAGTGTATGATTATATTATCAATGCTGAATATAGAAAGGACGTGCGCATATACTTTTGCTTGTAACAATCAATAAGTGAATGGGAAAATTATTTTAAGAACAGGTAAGTCAATGACATGACATGATTTGTTGTTGCAAAACGGCTGAGACGGTAGGGAAGATTCAGGTGGACAATTCAATAAACTTTGTTGAAGTTTTTTTTATGTGATGAACCGCGGGTGCTGCCATACCATAAAATAGTTTCAAGCCACATACAAACAAGCAATTGTTTTAACAATTTCATATGAATGAAATATGTACGCATATTGTTCTACTACTTTTGGCTTTGGTCTGTTCTCTGGGGTCTAATAGGGGATACTTGGAAGAGGTAGAGTCGCGTAATTGTCAATCAGCGATGATGAATGTTAATATTACGTGAAATCACAATTAAAGATCAGTAGCTTATTCTAATACCAGACTGGTCTGCCGTACCTAGTATTTTGTTTGAGATTTCGAAAAGAGGTGCGAGATTGTTGAAACGAGAATTATTCACCACTAAATTGTTGCAATTGTGTGCACAATTTTATGGTGTGGGTTATAAAAC
>JAHZMV010001716.1:0-15933 GCA_027743765.1 Coecobrya sp. COE2
AGAAGAGCAGCAAGTTTGTATGCACCAAACATATTAATAATCATATCCGGCCTGTTTTTTCTTTCTTTTCATTTTTCCTGCTGTAATACTTATTCCATCATCTCACAACCAGAGAATAACTACCAGAAAGGATTATTATATCATCCTCGGCGTTTTGTTAGCTGGAACCCACTACCTTCACAACCCCACATAAATGTGTACCCTGATAAAATCCGCTAGCAAAAAAAAGCTGCTTGTACCATCATCCTCATCATCGCCAGTTATAATTTTCCATGTGTTGCTTTTTTCCCTAAAAACTCCAGCGCTCTTCTGCAGCTTGTGTTTTTCACGTCTTCCTTTTTTCACTGTACTGTGTATTTTGCATACATCATACATCCAAGGATTAATCCACACGCAATGATGATGACGACGACGATGTGATGTTGATCATGATTATCATCATCATCAGCTTTGGCTTTTTGAAAATTGAAAGAAAACAGTGACTGCTCATCTTTTCGTTGTAGTCAGGATCAGAACGATGATGATGAGTGGGTACAAAGCTTTGTTACTTTATAAGCTTTGCACACAAAAATCCCTTTTTCCCTCCTTCCATCATCCTTGTTATGAATATTACTACACAGACAAAAAAGCTCTTGATCTAGTCACCTCTATCTATACATACGTACAAACAAGCTTATAAAATATATCCTTCATCATATTCATAATAATGATATTCATGTTTATCATCATCACTGTTCTCTTCGGCTTCTTGATTCTATTCCAGTTTTCAGACTCATCATCCTGGAAAATAAATCCAATAATAACAGAAGAACACTACTCAGGGAAAAACCACGAAAGGAAAAGAAAGAAAAAGTATAAATGGGAGCTTGGTTTCCCGGTTCCTTGTGTATCCTTTTGCTTCCGCCTTTTTATTAATATGCATGGTGCATACACAGAGTGGTGGAGAACCAGGAATTGGGCCTATGTACCTTAACTTTTTCACTTTTCAACCCATTCATTCACTCAAGGATGCTTCACTGATTTCTCCAATGCCATCATCGAATCTTGTATCCTGCTAATAATAATGAAATTTTAAAGGTGAATTGGTATCTGTTTACGGTAAATGTAAAAAAGAAAACCACCAACAAGTTCCGTTTATTACCACGAGAAAAAGTGTTGAAAACGGAAAGATAAAGTGGAAAAAGAAGTTTTCCTGCTTGCAATGCAACAACCACACCACATCATCTACAATCCTGCATCTCTCTCATTCTCTCTCTCTCTCGTTCTCTGATAAATTCTCCCTTTCTTCATGGTGAAAGTCCATTCGTTTAAATTGGATATAAAAGTTATTTTTATCAAAGAAAAAGCAAGATGAACTGCGTGAGAGAGAAGGGGACGTCTTGTAGCTTCACGAGATTAAATGGGATCAACAATGATAAAACCAAACAGAAAAAAACCATGACCATACCATTTCGCTTATTGGTATTGCATTTCCCATTACTCTTTATCAAGAAAATGGATACGAAGAAGTCGACTTGTAAAGAAAGCGACAAAAAAAAGACGATGACCTCAGATGCATCAGATCAGAAAAATGGAGGGTGGTGGTGTAGTGATGGTGGTTGAAGTTAACTTGAATGAATGAGAGTTGCTGCTTCTATGGAGGGTTGTTTTCATATTAAGATACGTGTAGATGGATGACCACCACCACGAATAATGGTGGCGATAGTAGCAGCAGTGCAGCAGTTAGTATAATAACATTATTGAGTTACAAATTGGAGTATTTTCCTATTAAGATACGTGTAGATGGATGACCACCACCACGAATAATGGTGGCGATAGTAGCAGCAGTGCAGCAGTTAGTATAATAACATTATTGAGTTACAAATTGGAGTAACGCATTTAGAGACAATAGAAAATGGGCAGCATATCACACAAGTCGTTGTTCGTATTTGCGTTTTATCATTTTCGTGTACGTTAATAGTTTCTTAGGGTCTGTGTGTTTGGAATGATTATTTTCTTGGTCAGCAGCAACAGTAATGGCAATGCAGTGCAATGTCAACTGAGCTGATTCGATGGTGGCAATTGGTGAGTTTGCAGTATCTACTGAACTGTGCGAGACAATTTATCTGATAACGATGATCGTGAAGAATACGAGAGTGATACAATAGAAAATGGGCAGCATATCACACAAGTCGTTGTTCGTATTTGCGTTTTACCATTTTCGTGTGCGTTAGTAGTTTCTTAGAGTTTGTGTGTTTGGAATGATTATTTTCTTGGTCAGCAGCAACAGTAATGGCAATGCAGTGCAATGTCAACTGAGTTGATTCGATGGTGGCAATTGGTGAGTTTGCAGTATCTACTGAACTGTGCGAGACAATTTATCTGATAACGATGATCGTGAAGAATACGAGAGTGATATTTGTTCTCTTACTAAAAGGCATATCTTGCAGCAGCAGCAGAGACTACGCATCATTTTCTGTTTCATCTTCATCTTCCACCACTCCACATCTCATTCATTGCAATTGTGAAAGCAGTTTTTGGTCTAAACCTCTAAAACGCAGTGAGAAAAGATATACGCATTTCTCTATCCATCCAGCAAGGATTTTTATCGCTTTGCTGATGTTATCTGATTTTATGACGCTCACTTGCTGGCTGGTCACGATCTCTGTGACTTTTTCTGACGATGACCCCTCCAGGCTAGCTATTCGTCTACACTCCTCCGCATCTTTTCTGTGCATGAAGATGTTTTTTCTCCGATTAAAAGATGGAAAATAAATGGTTGCGATATCTTTGTGACATTCAAGGCTGAGCTGGGTGGAAATTATATGTATATATGGCTCATCTAAACTTGCCCTCTGTCCATCCACCGATTCCCATTCATTTTAAACATTTTAAAGGACATTTTTTCCTCATGTTGTTATTTGCTGCTGGTGCGAGGGAGTCTTGCTGAGTAACGCAGTTAGAAAGTTTATAGTCCATGCCGTTGGTGATTCTTTGATAGAGCAGAAGCGCAGTAGTTACTTTACAGGTCTCAGATTTTCTTTCTGTATACTTTACAACGGCCACATGGTGTGATGCAGTGATGGGTATCTCTCGTAGATCTTTAAGAGAAATAATGCATTATTCGCTGCGCTCCCGTAATGAAGACACGAGCATTTTGGAGTGCCGCCGTCGTCGTCGTGTCACTTTTCCCACTTTATTCACGTAAATCTTTCAAAAAAACGTGCAAGGCAAAGCAATGCATTACATGACCAAACCAAAGAAGAGATGATGATCACTACTAAAAATTAAGATGTCATGCAGGAACTGTCCAAAAGGATGTAGTAAAACTCACCAAAATAAGACAGAGTCAAGAGATCCCGTCATCTTGGTCGCGTCGTGAGCAGATTCAAGTCAAGTCGTCATGTGCTTTATCAATAAACTCGGACCGTGAACGAAATAGAAATGTTCACTGATGACGGTGATCGCAAAGACCATATCATGATAATCATGATGACATGCCATCCACGTTGTTCTAATAATGATGACAACTGCTTAGAATGCCAAGTATGTATTTTGTGCGCAGCACAGAATGAATTTCAGACTTGCATTTTGCAGAGAGACCGGGGGAAAAGCTGGAGAGTAATAATAATTTCACAACTCATTTAGCCAACTACCAAAAAGCAGAACATTCATTCATATTGACCATTTGACCCTTTTCAAGGCATCATCAACCTCATCATTATCACTAACATCTCGCATCATTTCTCCCTTGTCGATGCTTCCTCCTTCTTCGCCGCCGTCAGATATGTCATCTCTTAGCACACTTGTGATCAAGATACCACACCATTTTCTCCCTTTAATTTCCCCTCTGGCCTTTCCCAATAAAGTGCATTACAGTGTTCAGCTGTAGTGACTTAAGTAACTTATTGTTTCATAGCACAAGAATGACGAAATGATATCAAACTACAAAAGATATCATCACCAACAAACAACGACCAAACCCAATGACAAAACGCCATGCCTAGGCATCTCCCTCCTATATAACGTTGTTGGCAGTCACACAGATTTTTTTTTAGATCGCCGATGGTGGTGGCGTGGCTGCGATGGTGGTATGGTAGTGGTGGTAATGGTAATGCGAGATAGTTGTTAATAGCCCTGCAAGTAGATTCTCTGAGGTCTCTTCAGTCTTGTCTTTTCTTCCGTGTACTTTCTGCACAGTGCACCGAACACAATAGAAAAGTGTAACATCATCATCATCATGGTCGGATTGAGAGAGCACAAGATGATGATTTGGGACCTACATATAATCTAATATAAGTATAAAGTAAAGAGTTCGCTCTGTTTCTCCAGAGCGTTTTGTCCAGGAATGTACACACATATTGCAAGCCTTTTATTAGAAGAGTAGGTACATAATAAGCTTAGGTATATATCCAGCATTACAAGTTTGTGATCATGTTAGTAAATGATATCGTTTACGGCAAAAGAAAAAAACGACCAAGAGGAAACGAGAATAAAGTGCACTTGATTTTCTGCTCTTCTTCTTGTGGTAAATGTAAAATGTATCGTATCAATATCATCATGATCAACACACACTGCATTGTTATACATTATATGTGTGTAGTGTGTGTTTATCTTTTTACGTACGTACGTTCCGTTTTACTTTTACACGATCTCGTGTACTCCTCCTATTGTTACTAGTGATGGTGGTGATGATCATGAAGATAATAATAAGGGAGCAGCAGAGAAACGAATGATGATATGTGTTGCGTTGAACACAAGAAAAAAAACTTAGGCAAGAAGCGGTGGTGAATTCTGATAGTAGTGAGTGGGTATGAGTATCATCATCATCATCATGCATGATTGTACTTGCGAACGAACGGAGAGAGAAGTAGTTCCTCCAAGTAAAGTGTAGGAATGTGTCCCNCAAGAAAAAAACTTAGGCAAGAAGCGGTGGTGAATTCTGATAGTAGTGAGTGGGTATGAGTATCATCATCATCATCATGCATGATTGTACTTGCGAACGAACGGAGAGAGAAGTAGTTCCTCCTAGTAAAGTGTAGGAATGTGTCCCTAGGGCCCTCCAACAAACCAAACCAACCAATATGTGGTTTTCTTGGTATATGTATATGCTACAAGCAAAAGCATCACGAAGATAATATTCTAATACATCGATAGCATGTGTGTATGTATGTATGACTGAAAAACGTGTTACACTTAATGAAATTACTCCCTCCTTCACATAGGCGAATCGTTCCCTGAGGGCCTGACAAAACACCACCAGACCAAAAGAAAAGAAAACCATCTCAGTATAACTGAGAGACAGAGAGAGAGAAAAAATGTTTTTTCTTCTTATATTTGAAAAGGCCCTCTCACTGTCTGCACAGGATTTTGTATATTATTATTTGTAAAGGTTTCAGCCATAATATAAGATGTATCGATATGTACGTGTGTATAATTCTAAAAATGATTGTTGAATTGTTGACTTGACTTTTGGGTTTTTTTATTCTTCTTGTTGGTTATTATGCTATGTTACGTAAGGACGATAATCATGATATGGATGGCGTTTGTACAATGAGCAACAGCAGCAGCAGTAGTAGAAAATGCCGCTTCTCCGCCGGCTACTAAACTAGACTGCTGCTACTTGTTCGTATTAACTGGCTGGATGAAATGTAATAGGCGAACAGATTCCCAAATAATCTTGTTGTGTTCATATTTTGGAAAAAAATATGTACCGAATAACCATATCTTTGGGTTTCTGACTTGGTTGATTTTTGGTATTCAGTTTTGGTGTATAAAGGTATTATTGGATTTTATCATTCTGCACCATCTTATCCTTCCGTTCCCATTTTCTTCTTTAGTCATCATCAGTCAGTATCATCCGCAACCTTTTCTTCGTGCACATTACATTAGCAATAATCGTAATAATAATGATAATATAGACTTGCCTCTGATATGTCCAAGATCACAATAATGATGATGATGCGCTTTGCCCATTCAGTACAAAGATATATTATTCGTCTTGTGGAGAGAAACTTATATGATCGTTAGAACGAGCGGCAATGCAACAATGGTTAGAGATAATAAGAATGCACGCATCAGCAGCACTTGAGAAAACGGATGCATTATGATAACGTGTCTTCATAAAGAATTATATTTTTGGTGGTGCTGTCTTGGTTTTGGCTGCCTGTTCCAAGATGTGATTATGTCTTTTTGAATCATTGTTGCTCGTGTTGAGAACGCGAATATTCTTCTTCTTCTTCCTGCTTCTATTTATTTCCTCGTGAGCAAATCATTCATTTACGTTTGACATGATATGTGTATGAGTTACAAAACATGACCTTGATCCTCTAGAGACACTCCACTGGATCTCTACTCTTTCTGCTGCGATATCACAATATTTTTTTTATCTTCTCCTAATCACCTCTACTGGTATGGTCGTTTGCTTGGTGTCAATTTTTCATTTTTTATTGCTTCCCGATACTGTTTCCTACTCTGAGTAGGGGTGAAGGAGGAGATTGACGATTATGATGAGTGGGAGGTTCTATTATTACACACCACTGCTATCATCACCACCATGAACTTTGTCTTTGACTTTGGCCCCATACTTTTATACTGTTGGAAAATGACTTTTTTGTTGTATTGCTGCTATTCATTGTTTCTTTTTATATACCTTTGTATTTTTCTCTCTGTTTTATTTCCCCCTTTAAACGCTTCACCTTTGCCAATAAAACCAATAAGCGTGATTATTTTTTATTATTGGTCCCTGAACAGCGATAATAGAAAATATACACAGGGCACGTGCGTGTGTGTTCCTTTCCTTATTGTTTCAACACGCACGGCACGCGCCGCCACCACCCCGACTATTTATTTAACAACGTGTGAATTTTTTCGTGGGCAGAGAAAGAAAGCCAAATTCATTTACATATAAGCTTGGTTTGTACTGCTTGTTGGCACATTTAAAATAACAATTATTATTATTATTATAGCTCTTTTTGTAGTGTGTAGTAGTAAGTAATGCGGCTAATCATTAAAACCACGTATGCATAGAAAGCAAATGACATAAAAACTGAAATAGTTTGCTAAATCCATTCCCTCGTTTTTCTTTCCAGGTGAAAGTTCTTGCGGAAGATGTAAGGTATCCACGAACCGACTCACAATCAAGCGCTACTGCTCACGAGACTATGGTAAGTACATAATATTTTATGCACAAGTTTTTCTTGTAAGTTCCATTTTTTAAAAATTACACCGTGTATACTATTTCAGTAGATTTACCAGATAACAAATGTAATCGAGGTCAAATACCGACTAAGTAGCAAGGAGAACAAAAAAAGAATCTAGGCTGATATTTTTTTCCCTTTTTTGTCTCGACATTTCCTACTCGTTCCCCTGTTTAAATTTTAAGAGTATCCAAGTCCGTTACACAAGTACGCAGCAAGGACACGACATGCTGTTGGAAAATAGTTTCATAATGAGTTCAAGATTGGTAAAAAAAGTCAAGTCTATGGTTTCTTTCTCAAGTCAAATCAAAAATCTAAATCGAAACTTTTTTTACCTACGTCAACACGATAAGAAATATATCGAGCTTGTGACTTTATTGTTATTACCGGACTGTGTGAATGAAAACTACCTGAGTATTCACTGAAGCGTTGCTAATTTCCATTTATGCATAAGTGGGAGGATTACACAGACTACTACATACTGCCAACGTACTATTACACTTCTTGTGTGTAAGTATATAATATGCATTTCTTTCGATTAACTCTGTAGACTGAGGTACTATACTCATTCATTCACGGTCCATCGGTGACGGTGATGGGAAATGAATGGGATATTATGCTCACCGATGATATTAGTGTAAGCTCTGCCGTATTATTATAATGACGGCGATGGTAATAAAAATGGGAGCAGAATGAAAGTGAAGAGAGGGGAAAAATCAAAGGAGATGTTAGCAATTTCTTTATGTATGTATTACGCATTGGTATACGTACGTACCTACTACTGCATTATCCGTGAAAATATAACGCGTATTTTATCTTATCTGATCTGACCATGTGGAATAAAAGGAAGTGGAAGCGAGAAGGTGAGGTTGGTGGTGTGACAAGAAGGGAAATCATACCATGCAAGAGAAAAGAATAAAGAGCAAGCAAGTCGATGATAAAAAGTTATAAAAGCAGGTGAGGAGGGTGAGTTCTGGAAGAGAAAAGGAAAGAAAGCTAGGGCATTATAAAAATACATTCTTTTCTCTGGGATTCAGTCAGGATAAGAGATAGGGAAGGAAGAAAGCATCTCCAGCAGAAATGGCATTATCCAAGTTGGAGACTAAACTCTCGGCCGCATTTCCATGTGAGGGTTGCTTGCTTCGTTGCTGGATGGATGAGAATTATCTAAATCCGACATGTCGCTTCATATTCATTCTTCCATCATGAATCACCTTTTATATACAGTTTTTTCCTATTTGCCTTTCTCCTTCCCGTTCACTGATGCAGTTACAACCCAGAGAGATATTACCGTTGAATCATGTTCAATACCGTGTTACAATATTTTTGGTGATGGTAACGCAAAGTAAGCCAAAATAGAAAGTAAATCTTTTAAAACGAAGAAAAATCATGTTTTCCTATATTTCCCCAAACCGTTTTTCTTCTTGAGACTTTCCCAGGGATTACGTAATCAGGATTGAAAGAGTGCGCTCTATCCATTTTGTTTTTTGATGGAGTACGTGGAAATTTGTTGGGACGTGTGAGTAGGTTGGGGTAAATAAGGTAGCTTACTGTTTTGAAAAGTGTGCACTGAAGAAAGATAATATGCAAGATTTTTTGTAAAAAATATGAACTTTTTTGGATTTGCTGGCATGGCTCATGTCAAGTTGCATTATTTTCAAGTATTACTTGTATTGGTGCACCATCATAATAATACCTAACTGCATTTATATTTTTTCGTCTTTATCCAAAAGAGCGGAAGATGAAAACGAGATGCATCCGCTTCTATTATGTACCGTTACTCTAAGAAAGTAGGATGTTTTATAGAAAACCGGATGAGAAACGCAATGTTGCGTGCTAAATTGATAGGGACGTTTTATGGAGACTGTATTTAAAAATTTACAGAATAAAACATGGTAAAAATAAGGATGCGCAGTCGTTGTTTACAAAAAAATCTTAACATTTAAATTTTTACTTTTCTTTCCAGCAATTCTCGCATCTATTTCAACCCGGGAAACAGTGGACGGTTGGGCCCGTTTCACTGTGAACATTCTGGCTGTATTCAAGAAATCCTCCGAGTCTGGTCTCCGACGTGGCACGGCATTCCTTTGGGTTCGGATGGAGGATCTGGTTTGTAAATGTCCCAAGATCAAGGTGGACAAATCCTACTTAATCATGGGTAATGAGCACTACTCGGATGGACAACCAGGCCTGATGGCAGGTAGACAGTCGGTTGTGATTGAGTGGTCAGACGAGTGGAGAGATAAGATGAGATCGTTGCAGAGGCGATCACGATTCTGTGATCCTGATGAGGAGGACTAGACACATTTTTACACATCTCGTCATAATATTCATTATTATCATATAGCTAGCTACCAAGATGCTACATCAACTAGTTAACATTCTGATAACCAAATTATTTGTTGTTGTAATACAAAACAGGTAAATATGTAATTATTCTGCTAAAAAACCCGTACTCATGCTCTGCTGTTGTTGTTTTCTTATCTAGTGATATTATATAATGCTTGTTAAGTTAATACTAAAAGGAAACTTGACTGTGCTGTTGTTTAACACGATAACATGATCAAGTGATGTAATGAGCAATTTATCAAAATGACACGTTTCTTTCACGCAACAGCAGCATCTTGCAACTTTCAAAGGATGAAAGGATTTAACAAGAAAACAACTATAGGATTAAATGCACTGTCAGCGGAGAAACTTTATCTGGAATTTTCAAAGTTGTTCAAGCATTTTTAAAGTGTGAATTCAATGTGGTAATATTAAAACTAACAGAGCTAGATCTGCATTTTGTGAATTTTTATACTCATTTTCATGTCGCATGATCAAGTAGGGCTTGAAAAATCAGCTAATAACAAAGCGTCACAATTTAGTCACAAAAATTGAATATACCTAAATATTGTAGTAACCTATATAGGCTCTAATAAATATGTATGTTATATTGTCATTGCTTCATAAAAATGTATTGACTCACTATATAAAATATTCGCTATTTAATTGTATAATTTAATTTTTGTACTTATGATGTGGTGTGTTGTCGGTGATGGTTAAATTTAAAGTTAAATAGAGTTTGCACTTTTAAAAACATAACAAGCAACAATAAAACAGCTTACCTAACATGTAAGAAAAAATTTTTACTGTAAGATTATCTACCCTATATGATAACTGATAACCAACAAGCATTCCTAAAAATATAATAATTACATAGATGTCAAGTCTTGAAAATTGTCTTTGTTGCACTAAAGCCATTTGTCTGCTGCATTGTTTATAACAAAATATTTCCATACGTAATGAATATTTTGTAAAAATTTCGGAATATACGCAAAAATAGACCATTTAGAAGTATATATTTAATGTAAAAAATTACACAAGTTATCCATGGCATATTATTATAGAATTTTTCAAACTGCATAAGAATACGCAAGGCCCATGTACACATAGAAACAGACAAACGACCGGACCGTTGTCCGGTCGTTTGTCTGTTTCTATGTGTACATGGGCCTTGAGAATACGTATACGTAGATGATTTGATAAGAAAAACTGAAGGAAAGTACAATATTTAATGAAATAGGTTGCAGTGCGGTTTGTTTGTGTGCTTATTGTAGACGTAGACATCTTCGGAGGGCGGTATATAGAAGACAGCAACTGATAACGTAACCGTTTAAAATTTAAGTATAATTCCTGAAAGTGTTAATTACTAGTTTATGTGACATGTTGACAGTTGGGTCGTTGGATGACTATGCTCGCCGATTTAATATATTGAATGAAAAGGATGAATGTTGCAGAGTAAATTAATTTAGACAGGAGAATGTCGTAGGCGTCAGTCATGTTAATTAGTAGGACAAGTACTGGATGTGTTGATTTGCTTAACGAAACAAAAAAGAAAAGAAAAAATATAGTCAGGAGAATTAATCAAGTTTGAAAATTGGTTAGTGGTCAAAAAAGGAATATAGAAAGGGAAGCGTAATATAAGCATAATAGTAGTTAGCTGGCGAAATATTTTGGGATTCCTACATCATCAATGATTATACTTGGCCATTAAAATTATCAGTAATTAACACGTCAAGTCAAAGTCAACTCACGTCAGTCAGTCATATAATAATATATTATAGTTTACCACAATGATGATGATCATGCAGTTTCAAAGATTGACAAGGTGAAAAAAACTTTTTATTATAATACATCGTAATAATATGGTAAAGAAACTTTCATGTAAAACTAAATAATAAATAATATTGGACAAACGACTAAATCACAACATAATATTACATATTTATGATATGATTCGTACAATAAGTGCTGCTTCACGTGAACAAAATAATATCTTCTTGTGCATATCTTAATCATAATTCATAAGGGAGCTCTGTTAAAATTATCTTTTACTTTACTACACAATTAACCATTACAAGGATAATAAAAATGTTGAAGTATTTTGAGGTAGTGTCTAACTGATTTCATAGGTAACTCATCCATTTTTTTGGGTTGATGTCACAAAAATGTTATTCTATAGTGAATTTTTAATTGTATTTTAATTTAAAATTAACTTGCATTATATGTAAATTATGTTTAGTATTAACATCGAATATGCTTGTTTATGAAAAAAATATGTTGAATCTGACTGGACAATTTTTACTGATTACTTTTTGTCTTCAATCGACATTTCAAAAATTCCAAAATATTAAGTTGGAACATCTAAATGTAAAGAATCAACCGTGTACAATTATTGTGGCTGTAGAAGTTTAATTTGCAATAGCCATTTTAAAACTGTGTTTGTTTTAGCGGAGTGTACAGAACTAAACAATGCAATTTTTTGCGTTAGGAATCAAATGAGTTTAAAAAACGCGTGGAAAATTTTTCAAGTATGAATTTTCTAGTCCATTTTTTCTTTTAAATATTATTTGTTATGTTATTTTTTATGGTGTATATTTTACTGTATCAAAATATCGCGTATTATTATAATAATGCTATATGTTATGAAAGTATACATGTATGTAATAATAATAATATATTATACAAGTAACGTCTCTAGCGATCTATTACATACTTACATTATGACGTCGATTTAATTGTCAAAAACTATAATTAACTGTAAGAGGATTATTGTTGTAATAAAAAAGAAACGTTTTAGAAATAAAATTTATTTATAGAAAAATAACAACACGAACAATTAAAAACTTTTTTTTGGCAAATTTTGCATTTGGAATTTAAAAATTATTATCGTAATCATATCTATCTATCAACATTCTTTTGTTTGGGTTTGGTTGATGGAGGTGGTCTTCTTAATAAGTCAAGAATCGATATTTCTTTTCTCCTTTCTCGCTTTCGCACTAGTAAATTTTCTTTATGTGTAGAACTCGTATGATCTGAAAATAGAATTTCTCGGTAAAGTTAATGTTATTTTTTCATAAATATGAAAAGGAAATTCAAAATTATCGTACCTGAACTTGTAAAAAAGGAAGATAGCAGGTCTACGACTGATTTGATGACTGGCTTGGAATCATTTTCCTTGATATTTCTTTTCTTTCTCTTTTTTCCATTGAGAAATGAACTCATTTGAGATGCTAAATTATTATGGAGTTGACTATTATCGACAATGTTGAGTGGAGCCAAATTTGGAAGATTAAGATTGAGACCAGGTAGACTAGGCAAATTTAGGCCAGGGTTGGGTAGAAATCCTCCGTTAAAAAACATATTAGAGTTCTGCATTTGATTATTGGACAAAGCCATGTTGTTGGAGGAAAAGGACATTCCATTCATGAATGAATTCGCTTGAGATGCCATATTATTATTGTTTTGATTATTATCGACCATGCTGAATCCATTATTGAGCATTGGCAATGGTGCTCCCAATGGCATCATTTGATTGGGAAGCTGACCATTCACCATGTTAAAAGATGAACTGCCGCTTTTTGTTGCACCCGACTCCATATTATTGCTTACAGAATTAGAAAAGCCACCCACTGTTGAATAGAATTTGGTTATTTATGGCAATCGAACATAATGTAATAGTTGGTTTTTTCAATCAACATGTATAAATCTAATATAAATAATATTGCCATTTTACTGTTATTGCTAGCAAATTGGCTTCCTTGATTCCAATTCATTCCTGAAAATCCATGCATTGCATATACAAAAATACACATGTTACTTTATGTAAATTATAAAATTACATAGTCAATAAGTAGAGAAGCTAACATGAAAAGCTTATTAATTATGAACACTAAAATAAATCGTGTACGATTACAGAGTAAGGCATGATATAAAGACTAAATTCGAGTGTTTTCCTCTAAGCAATTGATCTCTGAGAAATGGCAAATTGGTATTGGTTGTAAAATAGTTAAAACTAAAAGCTAAATTATACGATTTTATAAATTATCTCAGCACGGATGTGCCAGTAGCTAATGCCAATGTCATTTATATCATGCCCTACCCACTGTGAAAAGCATTAGGAATGCAACTGTACCATTGTTTTCCATGTGGCTGCCAAGAGTTCCAAGTGTAATTTTATCTACGAATTCATGCAAATAAATTAAACCGCACTATTTTTATATTCAGCACATGCTAACGTAATAAATGATATACATGTAGTTAAATTTACCATTGAAAACTTTCTGATTTCCAATTTTTAGGCCACCAGAAACACCAATCTCACCGTGTTTATTAATAAACGTGCTACCATTAGCATATATAAATGGATTATTTGCATTGTTTCCTCCTGCAAACCAAATTGTTGATCATAATCAAATATACACACATCGGTTTAGTCAGAGAAAATTCTGAAGGATATCGTTTTTAACTGACCGTCTGCTGACGAAAAACTTCCTCCAAATTCAGCCATGTTACCTTCGCCTTTTGCGGATTTCCTATGTGCAGATTTCGAGCTAATCTTGTTCTTTGACCGTTCTTTCTTTGAATGCTTTCTATTGCTATTGTGCAAAGAAGGGTTTCCCACTTTTTTCAACTGAGACGAACCATTCTTTGTTATTTGCTGTTTGATACTTTGCTTTGATAATGATGTTTTCCTTCTCCGGTTTGCATCCGTTTTTGAACGCAAACGTTGCAACATCGGTGGCGTAGATGAATAAACTTCATTTCCACCTTCATTCAACTCTTCACTACCAAACACTACTTTAATGTCATAATTATCAGGCTCGCGATCGGAATACAACTCCTCGCTTCCAAAAATTACTTTTATGTCAGTACTGTCATCTTGCAGAACAGTAGATGTTGTTGATTCCTCATCACTCATATAATCATTGCTAAGTGAACTTTCGTCATTTACATCTTCGGAGTCGGCAGTCGGAGTAAAGCTTTCCATTGACTCGGAACCGGATTGTTCATCACTTGAAAGGACATCCATTTCTCCTTCATCTTGACCTAATCGAACACTGTCGGTTAAATTCGAACCGGTCGCTTCTGCTGAAGAAAACGTTGAAACCCCATCTTCTGAAACACCCGCCGCTGAAATCCTCGTTGCTGTGAGGTTACTCTCAGACGACGCTTCTGCATTGATACCCGATTGGGTACCTGTGATTATTCTGCCTTCATTTTTTTGCGTATCAGATACGGGTACCGCTCCACTTTCATGACTACCAATGCGTCTTCCACCCTGTGCAAGTCTAGGCATTGTTTTCTTAGAAATATTTGAACTTGACGATGCTGCACCAGAATATGTTGCATCTGCGTTTTCAGTTGTGACCAACTTTAAATCATTGGTATCTTCAGACGACTCGACTGCGTCGTTTTCTGACTGGGCGCTGGAAGTATCCCTGCCTTCATTGTTCTCCTGTTTCTTCGATACTGACACGTCTTCGCTAGGCTGACCACCCATGCCCTTTCCTACTTGCGAAAGTCGATTCATCGTACTCTCTGTAGTTTCAGAACTTGACGTTACTGCTTGCAATACCTTTGCACGCACCCCTTCTGACGAATCCGCTGTTAATTCATTGGTAGGTGGGTTCTTACCATTCGACGTTACGTCATCATTGCTAGCTGAATTTTTTTCAAGAGTAGCACTGCCTTCATTGTTCTCCCGGGTCTGCGTACCAGTTACTTCACGCCGACCCTCTGATGAATCCGCCATCAGTTTATTCGTGGGTAGATTTTTATCATTGGACGTTCCATCTTCCTTGTTTTGGGAATTTGTGCCGGGTGTGGTGCCGCCTAGATTGCTCTCCTGTGTATCTGATCCTTGAATCTCACCGCTTGGCTGGCCAACATCCAAACTTCTTCCACCTTGTGCAAGTCGAGGTACCGTATTTTCAAAAGGTTGTTTACCAGATGATTCTGTTGGTGATACCGCTGCCCGTGCAGATTCTGACGAACCCCCTGTTAGCCCATTATCCGGTCGATTATCAATGGACGATCCAACTTTACTGTTACCGTAATTGTCGCCAGGAGTTGTGCCGTCTCGATTATTCGCCTGTGAATCAGATCCTGCACCCTCGACACTCGATTCGCCATCCATACTTCTTCCGCCCTGTGCAAGACGAAGCATTGTATTGTCTGGAGATTCTGAACCAGATGTTTCTGATGGTAGTACTGTTGCACGCCAACCCTCTGATGAATCCGCCTTCACTTTATTTGTCGGTCGATTTTTATCATTGGACGTTCCATCTTCCTTGTTTTGGGAATTTGTGCCGGCTTTGGTGCTGCCTTGATTTCTCTCCTGTGTATCTGATCCTTGAATCTCACCACTTGGTTGGCCACCAACCATACTTCTTCCACCCTGTGCAAGTCGAGGTATCGTATTTTCCGA
>JAHZMV010001717.1:0-15496 GCA_027743765.1 Coecobrya sp. COE2
CTACGCTACGCCGCCGCCACAGGAATATAGCAAACAAACATGCAATACTAAACGGCAAAACCTGGTAGGGTTATTTTCAATGCAATAGACACATATGTATGCAAAGTGTAAATGAAATGGTTCACTCTATTACAATTATTACCTTCAAAAGCTTGTTGAAAACTCGTTGAACCAGGTTTGAGTTATCATTCTGTTCTCCAGTTGTATAGAAGCAGACTCCAAAATAATGCATCCAGTTGTAGTAGCATTCAACGTATTCAGATGGACCGGAAACGCATCTTTCAACTTGTGTCACACTTTCATCACCCAAGTCAATGTCAATCTCGACATTTTCACTATTCTCTCGGGGTAAGACAACTCTTGCCCCACAACTGCACTGCATTCCTGATTGACTTTCAGATGGTGCATCTACCTGCCTCCATTCTTCACCAGTTGCATTATCTACCCTCCCCCCTGCCCCATGTCCACCTTGTACGTTACTCGCATTATCACTTTGTTTCCCTTGCTTTGATACTTTCCGTTTGGCACTTGTTCCTAGTCTACCTTTCCGTATTGCTCCACGTCTTCGTATTCCGAAGCCATTTCCCTGTTTCCCACTGCTACCCTTTATTTTCCCACCTTCTCCTGCCTCCTTGCCAAATGTATCAGTATCGACAACAATTCCCACGGTATCACTCGTCCCTTGTTTTTCATCATCATACCCACCCAATTCTGCTGACACTACCTGTTCAGAATGATAGTGATCTCCCAGGACAAGAGTTCCTATAGTAACTCCTTCATTGGCATCATGGTCTAGTACGCATGAATAACTTGCCTTCTCTACAAGACTGAATTGTTGATCTTCATCATTTTGCGTTTTATTGCGACCAATATCCGAAGAGGTTTGATTTTCTTCTCTACTTATGTGATCTAAATTAGACTTGGTCTTGGAAAATAATGAATCCTGTGAGCAAATACTTTTACGTGGCTTCCCTGTAGGTACCCCAATACCGCCTTGTCTACACTCATTTTCCATTGAAAAGTTAATAGGGAAACCATTTTGGTTTTCTGGGGTGCAGTTTACAGGTACCTCAGTGTTATCATTAAGTGTGCGTAAGGGAGCCGTGGCTGGAGCAACAACGTCTTTTATCCAAGCAAATTGCCTTTCTCTCTTTGGAAACGAAAACATGGTATGCTATAATACTTTCTAATTCAAAATTAGTATTTATGTATGATAAGACAATTCTTAACAGCTAATCTTAACCTACTAATTAGTACAGCTAACCCTAACCTACTAATTAGTACAGCTAACCTTAACCTAATAAATAGCACAGCTTAATCACATCCTAATACAGCTCAGTGTTGCATGAGATATATTATTCTTTGAATTGAGAGAAAAGACAACCGATAAATAGGTCTACTTCGTAGTCAGGAGAAAGTCTAAATGACAAGTGAAACTGACAATATGAGCAGTGGATAGTAAACGCGCCACAGAGTATAAAACACACACATACACCGTATCATAGTGTAACCCTTATTCCTGTTTGGACGTCGGATGACATCATCCTATTTCCATTTGTCGTGAAAGCAGGTCTGCATAAAGTATATTGATGGTTATATACAAAAATATTCAAGTTTGATGAAAATTTCCTTCCGAATACAGGAATATGCATAATAGAATTTTCATATTGCTCCTATCTTTCCCCACTCTAATAGCTTAACCTGATGCATGATGCTTCTGTATTCGGTTAGTAACATGAGCTATCATGATGCGGAGACCACAGGGGGTTGAGAGTTGGTAAATTGGAATTTAGATATAGTTCGAACTTCGAACTAATTTTAGCACCGAAAAATGAAATACGTTCCACTTCCAGATAAAAATATCATGTATGTATTGTACAGATTCCCATTGTTACTTTTAGCTTAATACTTTCACGATGCACAATAGCTACCTTGTAAAAAAACTACAGAAATTCAGTTGCGTCATCATGAGCATGTTCAATGAAATGCGGCAGGATATAATATTTTTCTATGCATTATATATAATATTCAGGAACAGAATGTAGTCTAAAGACGTGTATTCAAATAAAAGGATGAACCCATGAAAATTACTGAAAGAAGTAAAGAAATATTTTTGAAACTCCGTTTTATATTTGTAGTCATGCATTCCTAGCTACTGTTTGTTGCAATCGTATTTTTATTCCTTCTGACCTGCGGCGCCTTTACACTTCTGCATAGAAACCTTGTTAGAATCAATTACCTGTGCTTCAATGTATGTACATAGTAAATTTAGATTGTCATTCTTCTAGTCCACTAAAATAAACTGTTAAAGCAATAACCAAATTTACAGGTCGGTCGATTCGCTGTGGATTAAAAAGTAATATCGCTGTGGTATGTATGGTATGTTTCAACTTATATCTCTCCATTCTCCAGTTAATTGTCAAAGACATGCGTGCAAGTAACATTCATTCATAAATATTTTAAATATTATTGATCTGCAGACTACTACAGACAGTATATTGCACCAAAAGTTTGCGCGTAATGCTTTGCTCACTCTTCAATTTTAGGAATTGTCAGATATACCAATGCATATTGCATAGGTCTGCATTTTTGCTGCAATTAATTAATTTTGAAAATTTGGAAAGTAATATATACATAATACGTGCATTTTTTGATTAAATTTAGAATGACTGCACGTGCTGTCTTCAGAATAATCAAAAAATATTAATAATGACTAGCTTCAGATAAAGAAAAATTCAGGGTTCTAAACTTTGTTTTGATAATAATCGTCTTCCTATAAGAGTTTGTAATATTGTAGTTATTCTCGTTTGTTTTAGTCGACTGGTTAAGTTATCCGACCTCGAAATAGATTATTTCTATAACATGTAATGGGGGAAATAATATATTTCATTAAAATCTAAAACTAAAAGGGTTAATTTTTCTTGAATTCGAATGATGGTATGAGGAATTTTGAATGTGATTTTTAGTTATGTATGTATGTATTGAACTTGGGAAGTATATGACATGAAGCCGTGAAGGCGATCATTATTAGTTATGTATGCTATGCATTTCGCTACAAACAAAATGTTGGTCTATATTAGTTATATGTCAAGATCATGCTAAACCAATAATTTGTAGCAGACTTATAAGTATTTAGATAGCAATGATTTTTTATTGGTGGGAGAAATGTAAGTTCTGTAACCACAGGCTAGTAAGAAGCATGAATGCATTGTACGAAAACAGTTATAGGCAATAGAACCCATATAAAATGATTTACGTATTTATATTCTTTTTGATTATAGATTATATATATTAGTATTACATATGTAGCATTCCACTGAGTGATGTGCGTTGTAGTTGCAAAAATATAATATTTAGGAGAAACGTGACGCTAGAATATAATACATATACCAAATACATAATGCGATGCTATCCTATATACAAATAGACATGATTAGGTTATATAAATTACTAATGTTGTGTTGTTTATTCTAAAAACAATAAGTACTATGACTTGACACAAACCAATTCGGTAAATTGGTAGATAGTTCCTACAGTAAATAGATGCAAAAAAGCAGTTGCATGGTGATGATTTGATTTAGCTATCCTATAGTACAATGTTAATAAACAGCTTTAATTACTGCATAAACTATAATTTATTTATAGATATATTATAGATATTATCTTTGCAGGGTTACGGTCCATTCTCATATTCGAAATTTTCGACGGAATTTCTTCACATGATTATTTACATGGGGGTAAAATCTACTGACCGGCCATTATTTCGGGTCTAGTCCATTTAGATGAATAATAGTCATCTCAATGGTCTAGTCCTTATTCCCACGATACATATTTTATCTTTTCATTTTCCATGTACGATTTTCCTACTGGCTTAATTCACATAGCCATTTAATCGACATACCCAAACGTCCTGTTTGTTTCTGTATATGTGATTCTCTACGCATTTACATTCGGTACATCATCTCTCATGATTATGATCCATCTTCGAAAGAAGAATTCTTGGCTTAAAGAATGTTTCGGTCGGTCAATTGGTCAATGCGTTTTTAGATGTTTGAGCGCAAACGCAAGGACTGACAACAAAATTAAGAGATAGTAGACAACAAAATTAACCTATTCTGCCAAATCCCATTAAGTAATAAGCCAGCATTAATGAATTGGATAATGATAACTATTCAAGTAATGCTGATTGATTGTTAAATATTCAAATATTTTGTTTGATGAATGTTTTTATTAACAATAACAAAATAGATTTATTTCTCTGGTTTGGTTTCGCTTTGACCTTAATTTTAACAGTGTATTTACATATAATTATGTTATCTCTTTCTTCAATTGATAGTATACAAAACTGCGAAATTAACTTAATTATCTTCTCAAAACTAATGCAAGTATGTGTAATTTAATACAATAAAAATATAATGTTTCATTACAAAGTTGTAGCGAAGTTGAATTTATTTAAAGTAGACCGCGTGTATATCCATCTTGATATTGTTTGGTAAAGCTATTAAATATGCTTAGCGTTTCTACAAAATGAGAAAGCTATTAAATTAAAGCAAAGTTTAAACTTTTCACTTGTATGATTTCAGGGTAAACGATATAAAGAGCTCTCAGATATGCGCTTTTAATATTTAAGTATAATATAGCGTTATGAAAATAGAGTTTGGAATTTCTTTTGAAGATACGGTGGAAGATTTGCAAAGTAGTCTGTGGACATTTCATGGGCCATTGACGAGGATGTCGCTGAGGACTCTGACGCCTCGATGAGCGAGTAGTAAACGGGCTCTTCTAACGGTTGATTTTGGAATAAAACCCCTTCTCGTAAACTATTTAAAGCGGCTTCAGAAAATGGTTCTTCCTTCCAGTCTGAATAATCTATGATTGGAATCTTTGCTCCTTGTGTGCAATTTTCATGAGCGTTCCTGCAGATTGACAAAAAATATAATTGGTTAAGGTAAATTAAACTCGTTTTTGTAAAAAAAAAATAGTTAGCATTTGCAATTATTGTTTGCTGGTTACTTTTGGTCTTGTGGAACGAGAAAAACGATAGGCTGTATAGTTTTTATTGCATCACTGGTATCACACATTACACGAGATAATGTGATGTTTCGTATAGCACGAAGCTGAGCTTCTGTAAAAACGGCTGGATTCTCGAACCAGAATCTGTCACCTCGACGGAGATTTCTAAATGTTTGAGCTATGATGCAAGAAAATGTTGGGCCTAGAAGGCCACCTTTCACTGGATACTCAATCATTGCTCCAGGGAATAAATCAACGTCCCATGGATCTTGGTAGATGTTGGAAAAGAGCTGGACTTTTTCTACAAAAATTGATGAAACATGCATGATTACTTTATAGGCATTTAGGCAAGCCGTTAATTAGGCTTTGTATGCGTGCATAAATACCTGGTGGGATTTCGGTTGCAATAGAAAAGTCTTCCCAGTCAACAATAACGGTTTTGTTATTTGGAAGCGCTTTGTTGTTCAATCCGCATGCATCACGCCATCTCAGATAAGGCGGCAGACCGTGGTCCCTTCCCCTAAAATTATAATCGGTCAAGCATATTATAAAATTTCTTAAGCATTATTTTTTTTACTTATTCTTAAAATACCTTTGAATATTAATCGCTGCAAGATCTAGACCAGGATGAAACCGTGTTTTAAACAAATGATTAGTAAGCTGGCTCGTTATGAATTCATCCCGTCTTTGAGACTTTTGGGAGACTAGACCCAAAGAGATGCGGTCCACTTCACCGAAATTATGTATATTCATTGGACTCATCATTTCTTGGCTCAGATCCACCTCTGTAAAAAGGGAAAAAGAGAAATAAAAAGTAAAAATGCAGGAAAATGCATATAACACAAAAAGAAATCATTTTGTATGCAATGTTCGCCTTTTTTTGTAGCCACATATTACAAAAAAATATGTTTTCATAATCCAACTGCCATATATAGTCTCATTAGTCGTTATAATTTATAGAGAATATTCCTCATTTGTATTCAACACACAAGGATTAAATGTGGTCCACATTTTTGGTGGCATTAAATGAGATTATGTCATATAGCAAACATTGTTTGGTTAGTAGCATTTAGTTAGAAAAGTTTGTTACGCGTTTGAAATTTTAAGAATGAGTACGTACTGTAGGGCATTTCGCGATGAGCTTCATCACATCTATTAATGTTAGGTTGAACCAGAGAGTGACCAAAGCGAAACGCTGCGGCAGCAAAGACGGATGGTATTGTTGCGTCAATTGTTTGGTTGTAGCCGTGATAGTAACCTGTTTTCAACAATCGCAGCCCGAATACCTGATGAACCAGTGTGTGTGTTTTGACGTGGGATGATAGGTAGAGTTGTGTGAGGTGTGGTAAAAGTAGTGGCAAGCAAGTGTTGATGGTTGGCAAGTATGTTTTTTTGCCAAGTACAGCGTTAAAAAAATGTTTAAAACATTTATGAAAAAGTAAACGAGAAAAACATGTAAATTAGCTAGAAAACATTGTGTAAAATGAAAGTTTTTTTTATATTGTGTTCTTGCATCCACGCATAATGGAAAATGGCCTACCTTAATCACATCGGGTCCCAGAAGCAATGGCAAAAATTCGCGGTATGTGATAAACTGGAGTTGAGCAACAATAATTTTCCTCGTTTCCTGGAACAGTCTTTCCTGAAACATCCGAATAAATAAGCTTGTATTGCATTCCTGGAATGGTGGAATAAATGCTGCAAAAAATATCTTTCCTTATTGCGTTTTAGCAAATAATATGATATACTGACAGCTAGCTATATATTCGAACGAACTCAAATTTCTGGTTAAAGATCACAAGGAAATTGGCTTGGCATATAGCGAAAATTTAATTTAGCTGCTGTACGATTTCATTAGAAAGCATGAGTGTGCATCTCTCTATAGTTTTCAGAAAGTTGTTAGACTAGACATACTTCTTCCCAATGCGGATTGATTTCGGAGAGCTTGTCAGCCACAAAAATAATCTCGGCGAACTCAAAACGCAATCATCCTCTGGTGGATGTATCAGTCTGGGGAGTAAAGACTTCCTTCCTGACATATTTGAATACCGCAGATGCCCCTTCGTAAACATCCGGAGTGCTTGGAGATCCGAGTCTGTCGACCCATAAACCACACTTCCATCCATCCACGATGTTAGCTAAGTCATCATCATGGTCATGAACAGTCGAAAAAAAAGATAAAAAAATGAATTGGTTTACACACATTAAGTCTCTTTCAGAATACAGGTACATTTGCAAATGTTGAAAAATTGTGGTTTGGTTTGAGGAATGTTTTTTTCATGAGAGCAACAGGATTAAATGTCAAATTTTTAAAAAGTATTTTTAAAGGGAAGCTGGCTTAATGTCTAGTCAGTTTAATAGTATATTATTATTATATGAACTTGATTCAACTGCTCTCGTGGACCCAGTGTGCAATCTGTCCGAGGGGCTGGAGAGCTTCGAATGAATTCCATACAACTTAATGTCTTGTCAGTTTAATAGTATATTATTATTATATGAACTTGATTCAACTGCTCTCGTGGACCCAGTGTGCAATCTGTCCGAGGGGCTGGAGAGCTTCGAATGAATTCCATACACGAATGTGTTCCATTGAAATGAGGATCATCATCTGGAATTTCAATTATCATACAGTCCGGGTGTCTCTCAGGTACATTGCAACATCTCGGAATGGAATGGTTGAAAGCTCGCGTTTGGCTCGTGCTCGTTAAATCATGGTCGATGAATTGGCCCCACCAGTTTATTTTCATAGAAGATGAAAAAAAAAATATATAGATATAGACAATCATTTCATAATTCATTTCTCATTGCTTCATGTCAGTTACAAAATAACTTATCAATGCAAATAACATTTTTTTGAATTATCATCGTATATAATCCAAGCAATATGAGCACACGCGTACACAAAATATATGTACTCACTGCATAACCATCAAAGTGAAAGTGGATGATGGGCTGGAAATGTCCTTGTGGATGGTCGTAGAGATTTTCCTAGCGCTTGGGAGCGCTTTTCCCGTGAGTGACTTTCGGATGGTCGATACCCCTACACATATAAGTAAAGATGTAACAAGGGAAAAAAATCGTTTCAGCTCGGATTACATATTGCTTATGGAACATATGTACAAGAATTCAGGACAATCATTTATGCATGTATAAAAATGTATGTGTTTCCACTTAGTTTGGAAAAAACTATTTGTTTAACTCAGATATGCGCACAGTGAGAGGGAGAGAAAGGGTGAATTGGGAAAAATGTTGGTTTGAAAAATGAAAAAAAGAAGGACGGAAAAAGAACTAATATATTTTTGGGTTAGGTAAGTAGATGAGTATACAGAGAGAAAATGATGTCAAGGGAAAAGAAACGTCAGCCATGAAGGAAAAAAAATAAGTAGAGAAGAGGCACGCTCTCTCTTTAGAAAGTTTCTCACTTCATTCTTTCCATTTTCTTGGTGAAAGTCAGGGATTTACAGAATGCATTTACAAGCAACATATTTTTTAAGGGAAATGAAAAGAGGAAAAAATAGTTGAAGTTGAAAAGTTGGGGAAAGAAAGTTCAAAGGAATATTATTACATGAAAAGTCCCCTGTGGCAGATAAAATGTTGTAATTTTGAGCAGAAAGAATAATAATATGGAAAACAATTTTCACTAACCGTCATCATATTCTGGGGGTAAATAGCGTGCAAATGGCTGAAATGATGAGCCCATATGCATTTGCTTTACGTTATTACATGTTCCGTCAACCTTCCTGTAGCGCAATGTCCAAGGTGGGCAGCTTTCTTCTAGTTGACGTCTGTGAGAATGGGTACGTTTGTTATGGAAGAAATATATAAAGGAGAAAAAAAATGCTAGATTGGATCAAGTTCATTCCTAGTTGTTGTCTTGAAGAACACTTAAAAACAAGTGGCATTTGCACAATTGCATTCTGTACTATGTACTATACTACCTTGCGTCACTATATCTATCTTATATATTTCATATTAAAACTTGTTGCTTTATGACTCCTGTAAATTATATGAATTACATACTTTGTTGGACACATTGAACGCTGGAGTGTATCAAGAGTGGTTCCACTCAAAGAAATCTCCGAAATTGGATGATCCCTTTCATCTCTTAATTGGGCTAATCTAAATGGGAAAGGAAATGGGAAAAAATCATATAAGAAATGCATACATAGGTACATTTTATATTCATACTAATACACTCTCTCATGGAGAAAGTTGAGTGGTATGAGTGAAGTTGTCTGTCAATGGCATGGAAAAATGAGCAAAGTACACAAACAAGTCATTTTTATAACGTACTGTTCTTTCAAAACGGAGGTGGCTTTCAGGGTAGCGTAAGCATACTTTGCCAGCTCCTTCGCTTTCGGGCTTTGACGGTTGATAGCAGCCAAGTAAAAGGCAGGATGGTCTCCTTTTATGACGAGATCTGAATGAATAAATAGGAAAATTGCATTCATCTCAAAGAATTGTTATAACTTGTACATAATCATGTACCCATCATATTATACAAGTACAAAATTATATCATTATATCCATATCCTATCATCTTTCTTCAATTCATGCGCTTCCAGTGATAATGACAATTATTCTGCTAGGCAGAGGAACAAGTGTGTAGATAAAATTGATACGAGGAGAGAGAATGAGCTGAATAGACAAGAAAAAGGCACGTCTCGTATTACCCTTTTTGTAGAGATCTGGCTCCACTGTCTCGTAGAGATTGTTGGCTTCACGAACACCAGACTCAACGGCATTCGTAATGTAGGCCGCGTAGTAAGTGGGGAACGGGAACGGCTGTGTTTCCCTGTTACTTGTTTTACTACTGTCATGCTTCTGCTGATGGCGACGATGATAATAACTGCGGCCTTGATGATGATGATGCTGCTGCTGGGAATGATTGTTATCCTGCGAGTAATGCTGCTGCTTTTCTAGAACTTCCTTCCCTACACCACCACCACCATCATCCTCCTGTTGCTCTTTCACAGTCACAACGGAATTAACTCTATCATTATTCTTACTACTAGTGGTACTTCTATCATATTTTGTCACGGTTTCGTCTTCAGTCAAGGTATTGCCTGAACAATCGGTGATGATTAGGCTCACTGTTATAAAGGTAACTATTAGTAGATACGGAACACTGAGTAGAGAAGTAGACGCTCTTGTTGATAATGAGACTCTTGGTTGTAAACGCCATGATGGGGACGATGATGATAGCCGACCGCTGTTGTTAGGTTGTTCTTTCCTTTGTCTCTGAAGCTGTTGTAGGGTTGATGTTGACGGTTTCGGTGTATGCTGATTATTGTTGTTGGTAGTTTTATGATGGCGGTTAAGGCTATAATGGTTATTATTGCAAACTTTTGGAATGGGGTCGATCTTGTTTACGGGAATGCATGACTTGATTGTGTCCTGATTATGGTTATGATGAAACCAAAACTCGTCAGGCTCATGCACTTTCATCTCCTTCGCTTTCGCTCTGCCTGCAACGTTGAAATTGCATTGACAGAACCAAATAATACTCGGGCTGTCACCTACAAGCACCAATTTAACAGGGAAAAAAAGAAAGAAAAAGCATATAGTTAGCTATGAAATAACCAAAATAACCACACACAGAAGTAACAATTTTGTTGTTGTCTGTGCAAAATATACCAAATTCTATTGGAATGGTGGAATGAAAACTGAAAATCTATATGGTATTATAAGCAACGCAGTGTAAAGAAAGCTATTTTCCTTTATCCTTACAAGTGATTGTGTGAAAATCGTGTGAGAATACTCGCAAAAATTGAAATTCAAAATATATTTATATATTTTTATTCAAGGTTGCATTTTTGCGAGATTGCAAAAGCACCAAATACGCATTCAAGCATATTCACACGTGAAGTCTGTATGATTTGTATAGATTGAAGTGAGAAGTGAAAGATTGATAAACGTCATAACGTACACAACAATGAATGAGTAAAGACTTTGTGTAGTGCAGTAGAAACTTATGAAAAGATCCTTACTCACTGTATTTACCTCTCTATCTTGCAAATACAATTTGACCACTAATTATCCATTATATAATCCCATTAGTATTTAAATGGTATACGCAGGAACAAACGTCTTGTTACAGTTCCTTTGTGCATGCACTCTAAATCAAAAATATGATTATCACTAATTTGCAATCCATAAATTTCATTTTCAGTGCCACTGCCATTACATTGTTGTACTTTAAACACCATGCCATCTTGCACCTATTTATCATGGTACGCAAGTACGCATGCTATCATCTTCAACACGTTTTCATTCACAAGCAGTATTTACAAACCATCCAAATCAAAATACTCCATCCGAGACGCTATACATATTATTATAATCTTTTACGCCTACCCCACACCTATTTTCGTTGCATTTTTCTCTATTCTGCTGCGCTGCCCTCCTTTCTCATATAAAGTCAACAAGTGCAAGCGGTACTAAGCATCCTGAAACAAATACTTATTTCATACGCTTCTTCATATGCAACAACTTTTTTATGCGTGCGTAAGTACATTTTTTTCCTTATCGACAACGCACGCATTCACACAAAAATGTTCGTACACACATGAAGGGACAAGTGAAATTGAGTATCCCAAAATAAACTTATCAATACGACAATATAGTCCTTTCTCATTTTCTTTATGAATGTGAACACTATCTTCAACATAAAACATTCATCTTCACCCAAGTTTCACCACCAAACACGTCATGAAAAAATGAAATATGATACATCACTCAAAAAGAAACACTCGTCTGCTTGGGTATTTTTATCCGATAATATGGATGTACGGAGTGATGAATGAATCATTTTCACTCATATACAGCATTAGTATGAGTTACTGTACGATTATGAGAGTGCTTGCGTTACTCTTCGATTCGAAAAGCCTTTTACTCTTCTTCGTTTTGGCTCATCCCCAAAGTTTCTTATTATTGGGGACAGGCAAAACTTTTGTTTTGGTTTTTTAAATCTCAGTCTAATAATCTAGGTCATCATCAGTGAATGAAATGTATGTAATTGTGTTGCTTCTGCTGACGTTAGCAAGAAACTAGAATGATTGGAAGAAAAATATGATTTGATTTGAATTTTTTTTACTTATCAAGTACACAGTGTACTATAGAACACGTTAGAAGAACCCATAACAATAATCTATGGTCTTGCACAGTTTATATAAAAACTAATTGCATAATAGTATACACACAATCACCTTTGACCATGTTTTTTTTCAAACACTCTTGGTGTTCCGTAGTAAAACTTTTTTATAATAAGATATCAGTATATCCGTCCACTATTATATACTTGACGAACACACCTACAACAACTCTACAAATCACGTAAAATCCAAAGTGTGACACAAATTTTACAACCAAAAATGATCATGCACCTGAATGCTAGGGAACCCAGAAGCGTTTTTCCCACTACCGGAACTGCTGCCACTACTTGAGGATGCGGAGCTACTACCACTGGAAGAAGACCCGCTATTGCTGGAAGGGTTCCCGACACAAGACGGCCGTGAGGACATGATGTCTTGAAAGCTCCTCAAAGCCAACTAACCGATTGACCTAGAATTCTCGTAGAAGTGCATTCGTCGATGAGAGTGGTCGTGTTCTACGCTTCTTCACATCGTTCTTTTTTACTCCACCACCAGCAACAGCAACAGCACATGAGATGGTGATCACCACCTCTATATCATCACGATGAGAAGCTAGTTTTTCCTTCTCGAGCTACCACAACAAGCATCACACATTTTTTTTACTACTACGTATGTATATAGAGCGATGGCGATAGTGAAGATGATATGCTGTTTTTTTGTGGGCTGAAGGAGTAAATGCAGTAGTCTTTCTCAGAGAAGTTGTAGGAGAACAGCTCAGGCTCCTTTTTACTGTGTCTTTCGTCTTTTTCTTTTAAAAGTGCCAGAGAGAGAGAGAATTCGAGCTTCTGCTATAACCACTTCTATCATACCACCACCACCAGTAGCTCTCTTCTTTTATGCATGTCTAGTAGTTTACAATGAGATTAAATTTGTGTGAAACTGCTCAGGAAATGTGTGGCACTAGAGTTATATAGCTTGGTATAATATATTTTTGTGTAAGGCTACAAGTGTATTATATCGGCAAGCAAATCCTTTGACAGTAGTAGTAGTAGTAGTGATGGCAGGGAGCCCATGTCATATAGAGTTGCAATGTTGATTATCAGCAAGATAATACTGCAGATATATATGCTTACCTTAACTTCTTTCCTTTCTTTCTCCTCATTTTCAGTTGTCTCAAGAGCCACCCAGCTTCATGTCATTGTCAGTCAAACAAATCCAATACTTCAACTTCAAACCACACTTCAGCGGACTGTTGCGCTGCTGTGTGTGTGCAGGTGGAAGGTTAAGGTACGATTGAGTACAATGTAGCAAATAAACTTTACATAAATGTCACTCCAAGAATTTTAATTGGAAAACTTGACATTTTCCACGAAAAAAAAATTCAAGACATTATTCAGCCAAGATTACATATCCATGAAATTGCAATAACAAAATGTATGAAAAGCAAGTTGAGTTGACAGTTGTGGATTTTTAAGAGGAAATTCACAAGTGTTATATTTAAATACGACGAATATTCATCAAAATATGTTATTATAAAATTCGCACGCAGAAAACATCAAGCATTTTTTCTAAAACCTCTTTGTTTATCCACAGCTTTGGTATATTGCATGCTGTGCAAAAAACATCAGTAATGGCAAAAGCAAGTGACATTATGCCCTCAACCCATAATACTCTAGAACAACTCATTCTTTTTCTTGGTCATCCTTTTACTATTGTTACATTACTTGTTAATATAAGACAAACGCTTGAACGCTCTTGTACAAATAAAATCAAACTGTTGTATCTGCCTGGTTGCCACTGTGGTTCTGCACTCTGAATACTGCAAGTCGCAATCGTCATAATGATGATTAAATGCATATCATGCATGTTAAACAGACATACCATGTATGCATGTATATTTGTTTGTGAGGTACTCCACTTACATCATTATTGAAAAGCAGCGAAAAGGGCGTGTGTAATAAGTTTCATTATGAACTGAATATATATGTGGATTACCACTGTGGTGAAAACGGTGGAATGGATGAGAGCGAGTCTGTCCCGTTATATTGCTTAAAATACACTTTACAATTACATATATATTTATTGTTATATTTTAGAGTTAATCTTGTATCGATAAAAGACCTACCTTAATGCATACCATGTTTCTATTTTAAAAAATCTAAATGTTATCAAAGTCCATACCAGTCCGGAAAAATAGTCGTGAAAGCAGAAAATTGGTTTTAGAATTTTAGATACATGACAAACGGCTTAAATTCAAGATTATCGCAAATAAATCGCAGAAAGTGTCATAGATTGCACGAATGTATAATACCAATGCATTGACTGCAATTCAGAACGCAATAAAATATATAAAACTTACACGATAATAGGATGCAATTTACTGTAACGCATCATCAGTGTGTGTTAGAAAGAAGAAGAGGTCGTGATGTGACGTGAGAGCATGATTTACTTGAGACTGTCATTTCTTGAGAAAGGTATTTTTTAATGCAGTTTTACATACACCATTACTAATGTTAATGTTATCACTTCAGTACTACACGCAGACCATTTACACGTTAAATGACACATATATTTTACATTACACACAACAACAAAATCTTTTTTTTATGTCTGCATTAAAAACCCCTTTGTTGTAGGTTTTCTTTCATGATTGCATTGCATCGGGTATCGGGTACATTTTATTCCTTCTACCCCTATTATGAGATTTTACAAGATCAACCTAAGCATATTTTTTTGTGTTGTATGTTGTTAGTTGAACTGAAATAAAAATATTTAGTAACATTTTCTACGAATAACAAAGCTCGTTGGGAAAAAAATGTATCGTTTGGTTACGGTGTACACGTACACGAATGGATATATTTATGTTGTAGCTGGTTTCATTTCTATCCATCTACGTGCAGTGAAATGAATGCCGGATATGGCAGATCAGTAGGCCACGACATACATTAATAATATTATGAAGAAGAAGAACTACCGATATCTGAACTTTTTTATTTATTATTATTATTCTTTAAACTCCTTTTCATCGTCAGCAGTCAATCCCTCACACTTCTCTCTCTCTCTCTCTCTCTCTCTATTTCTGTGTTATTAGGTTGCTTACACAAGAAAGAATATAGGTAAAAGGAAGCCACCTCTTTTTTTTATAACAAAAGGGATGATGGGATGTAAGAGTTCCTGATCTTTGCCAGTAGTATTGTCATGATGATGATATCTGAGCGGATTAGGTTGCATAAAAAGCAGAGCAATTTTCATCGATTTGACCCCTATTCCTAAATGTTTATTTCAAAATGAAGCAAAATGCGTCACATGGCATCAAAAATTTTGTTTAATTATAAGTTGTGTTTATCAAAATAGTTATTCCATGGCAACATAATACATACCATTTGACG
>JAHZMV010001718.1:0-15596 GCA_027743765.1 Coecobrya sp. COE2
ATTTTTCATACTGGACAACTCATTGTTTTAAGTGAAAGGTCCAAAGTACAAATGAATATCCGGTCAAAGTGCAAAGTGGAAAGCTGAGCTTTTCTTTTAAGCTGACAAGCGGTCACTTACATGTTTACAGAGTAAAGTATAGAGTCTCTACTACAGACATACATTAACTTGTATGTGTATTACAATTAATGGTATACTTCTGATAATGCAATTCTATCCCGTGTCATCATAATCATGATAAAAAATGATGACTCATACTTAAATACACAGTAGTTTAAGAGCCATAACAAACTGTCACCCCATTCAATAAATTATTTTGCTATTTAATTGCGTATTTATAATAGTTTATTTAATATTTTCAGAAAGACAAAAAGCTTTCAAGAAACGAGAAGGAATTCATCTCAAGACGACAGGACATCATTTCATCACACAGCAATAATACAATACATCAGATGTAGTGAAAGCTGCCACCTGTGCCCATTTGTCATTTTGGCCTAAAAATAATATTTAAAAAAAAGAATTATAGATCATTTTTTGTTTGTTTACTTTACTTTGAAACATTTCCAGAACTTTTCTATATTAACCGGTAGTTCCACACTTGAGGAGATTCATTTGTGAAAGGGTCGGCGAAAAAGAAAGTTTAACGTCTGTGGTCAAAGAGAGCTTCAGAAAGCCGTGAAAGAGTACAATTTATGATTTATGTCTTTGTAAAATTTCCTAAATACAAACTCATACAAGTACTTTCATTCTTGGTCCGTTGCCTTTTGGTGTTCAACCGTTTTTCCTTTCCGTCAATAATAAATCGCCTGTGATTTCCAATTTGTTAAAAGTGTTCTAAATAACAAGTAGACACACCAAAGTTCCTGTTTCCTAAAAAAAGTTTCCTGCTCGGAGAGATAACAAGCCGACAAGATGAGCATCCAACAACCCCCAACAGGTAGGTTAAAATTAAATATTTTAATTGTATATAGTTTTTAAAATGCATTTAATTCATTGTCTCCTTTGTAAAGCAACGTTGTGCATCTAATTGTAAAGTTAAAGAATATTTCGTTGTTGGAAATGGAAAATTACTGACAACTGGAACCACGTAGATATAATGATGTGGCGTTTATTTCGTAAATACTAATTCATAAGTGGGTAGTTCCAATAAAGTGTGTAATTAATTCTATTAGCTTATTTCGCTAGTGTACAAACGGAAGGCATTTGCTGATACAGCATATTATTATTTCTGATGATTGCATTTATTGTTCGTATACCTTTTACCTTTGTTTTGGAAATCTAGAAATTTTGGGCATTGGAAAGAACTGTTACATAAGTTTAATTTCCTCTAACAAATATTATATATTATATTACGTGGTTTAATTTATTAGTAGTTGATTCTTTTCATAATTCATTTTAAAAATGGTGAGCAATGAATGTAGTGCATGTAATTAACCAGCAAAAGCTCTATCACGACTTACTTAATACGACATTTATCTCATGAGTCATGACCGAAATCAGATCAACAAAATTCTGCTAAATTGTAGATTTTTCTTTTTCTTGAATATCTCTGGGAATTTTCTTATTGCAAGATGGTCATCAATTTTCTAAATGTGTTTTAGTATTATTCCCTCCTTGTAAATGCAGTTTAGGTAGGAACCTCAAATATAACACGTTTAATCGTTAAAAGTTTTATGACATGATTTATTTCTGCATCAACGGAACGCATTCAATTGAGTGCGATTTCGTCCTAGATTTATACCCTTTTTATACTGTAATTTTGTGGTTAGACTGACATTGCCAAAGCAGGCCAAGCAAGTGTTCATCTGTTGTTTTAGTGCTCGTTTTGACATACCTAGTTTGTCTATACATATTTTGCATTTTAGGCTTTTTCGCAAAAATCGTATAGAATATCTATGTACGCCTACAAAACTACTGTCACTTCATTTGTTTGCACAGGTTTAGAGAACTTCTGTGTCAGGTATATCATGAAAACGCATCATCAATGGATATTTTATGTTATTTTATGATGGTGATTATTATGAAATTATGAAAATACATATTAATAGTTGGAAGAGGTTTAGTGGTTGGCGAATTTGTTAAGCGCTGTGTGGTCTCATTTAACATGTTAGGGCTTCCGTCTTTCACTTTTTTATATTTCATTGCATCCATTGTTTAGCAAAAGTTATTTAAAAATTATATAACATTCTTTACCATATGTATGCACTTGGTTTTCATCTTAAATGCAGGTTTTTATAAATGTTAGCGTAAAGTCCAAATTGTTACTTTACTGCTGAAACTTCAAAATTCCAGTATTTCTCCTGTAAATATTCCTACTAAAGCGGCATTTAGATTATAACTTACAAACATACGTTCATTAGTAATTTACCAACGGAATTGTACATACGGTGCAGTGGGATTGGTACAGTTAACGGTAGAATATGCCTATGCAATGTACATTCAATTCGCTTTTCGATGAAAATTTAAAGAGAGTCTTTTATTTTTTATTACTCGCGATTCGCGAAATACTTTTCAATAAAGAAAAAAAAGTATACAAAAAAGTAAAGGAAAAAGCGAAGCAATTCAACACGGTACGGAATTAAGGGAAAAAAACCAGAACGGAATGTAACAAATTTTTTCTAACGAAACGAGGCTATTTATGGCCATTATTGCCCAGTTTGGTAGTACTCAGCAGTACGGCACATACTATAAGTGTTCTACTTTAGCCATCTTTAATGAAATTTGTTGATACATACATATATTGCGTTATCAGAATTAAATTCCTTTAGAAAATAGCGACTTCTACTTCTTCCTCCTTTTACACTCCCTTTTATATACAATTTGCAAACAAGGCATATACATTTAACGTACATCTTCTTTCTTTTTTCTCGTAGCGGAGTGATATTCTGTTATCATCATGTTTTTTCGTTCATTCTTGTATAAAATACCTTCATCATTGTGTTCAATGTTGTGTTATGGCAGGCACGACGGCACATCATATCAACCAAGCAATATATAATAGACGAAAGCCCTAGTACCGTTCACCGTTATATTTTTTGCTGCAGCAGCAGCTGAAGTTGGAATAGAACCTAAAGCGCTGTAGGCAAACTCTGAGTTTTCATTTCATGTCAGTGGTCTTTTTTCAGCAGTGCTTTTAGATTAAAATGAATACCTTTATATAAGACTTGTCATTAAGGTTTGTAATGTGTAGGTAATGCAGTTGTCTATGCCTATATCTATAATGCCTATGTATTCCTTTATTGCTGCTGCTGCTCGGTTCTCGTTTGCTGAAAATTGAGGATAAACCTAATTTACGTTACCACATCAGTAGTACCACTTTACTCTGCACAACTACCTGTTTTTCATTAGTATCAATTTCTATACTTAACCATGCAAGTTTTAGCATAAACTTCACATAATGTCTTCTCTTGTGTCATCTCCTGATGATACATTTTGTAAACAGTAAACATGAATGTATATACATTTCTTTTATGAGCGCATACCAACAGATTATCTACACTAACTCAGCAAAACAGAGTCAAGTGCATGTTTATCTTTGTTTTCTGTAATTTGAAAACTATTTTCATCACTGCTTACTCTAACCATCAAGAAATTTGTATACATATAAAATATGCTCAAGTTTGGTAGACATACATATGCACGTTTGTTTCACTTCCTCATAAATAAAATACACTTGACTTAATAACGTTATATGTGTGGATGAATGAATTCATTTTCATATATTCAGTAATATTCATACATCGCATGTAAGACGACCTGTTGATGATAATGAGGATGATACTACTACTGCTGTATATTATACTCCCTCATAAAATGTGCAGTAACATCATCTGTTAAAAAATCATGATGCGTTTCATGATTATCTCACCTGTACTTTTTTAAAGAATGTAGTCGCAGTCCTATTTTACGTGCATCATTACAGAGAAAAAATTTTACCATGAAGGGTATTATAGAATAACCAAGAGACGAGTTAAGATTAAAAGCTGTAGTAGGTTGTGGTAATGCACATGAGAAAAAATACCACAAAAGCAGCAGCTTTCTCGATCTCGACCATTTCAAAATCTGGGCCGTGATTGTATTTCTCTGTTCGTCAGTTGTCCCTGATTTTTATTGTTGTAGGACAGGGAACAACGAAACAAGTACAATTTAGCAATATAAAAAAATATTGCCACAAAAGTCGTAGCAGAGAATAAAGAGAAACTTTTATACAAAAAGTCATAAATCGAAAGTTGTGTTGTAGTAAGGGCAGAATTGAACTGGCTGCATTGCCAGCGTGTGACATATGTAGTTCATCCTTATTATTGTGAATTTGTTCATTTTTAAAAGGACCAACTCTGGAGTAATAGTTGTTGTTGTAGGGAATGGAAGTAAATTCAACTATATATACTCTTGTGTTGTGTAAACTTTAGATAACACACAAAAATTGATTATCTATTTATTATGTGCTGTCTTGTACACACGGCCTGTATTTGGTGACGAAGGCCAAACAGAAAGAGAGAGAGGCATGATAAACGTCACAAGTTAATCTTCTGTCAAAACCATTCTATTATTAATTTACCTATTTTACCACATCATTACATTTATGCTGCTGCTGCAAAAGAATCGATTTTCATTTGTATCCTCCTCCGTGCTAGGTTGGTTCTTTTGTAGTGTGCTGTAAGATTCTCTCTCTGTGATTTTATTGGGCTATTTATGCCTAGTATTTATTTGGTAATGGTGCCATTAACATCCTTTTTAATCAATCGTATGGCCGTAAGTGTGAGGCTGTAGCTGAAAGCCTGCCAAAGTGTGATGAGTGATGTGATCTATGACACGGTTTAGCTTACGTGTATCGTGATCTGTGATCATTTTGGGGTACCGCTTTGCTATAATGTGTATTGTGTGTGGTAGTGATTAAAACCAGCATGGCAATGATTTCTATGCATTATGTATTACCCTCACCATCATCAAACTAATGAATTAATTAGTTTTTGATTGCATGGTATTAATATATACTGTCTGAATTATTCACTACCATCATCATTATAACACCTTCATTTTTCGATGAATACACATATCAAGTCATTTTCCAAAAAACAATGGAGAAAAGTAGCTCGCCATGAACTGGAGCCTATCAGCTTCATTGTTGAATGTTTACCTTTGTTATTACTCTGCTGAAGATTTGATATTGTCAAAGCTATCACCTTTCTTGAGTTACAGGCGAGGGTAAGATTAGAGTAATGAAATCGAGGCTGTTGTAGTGTTTGTAGTGGATATGCTCGACTTATTGTGTTTCAACTGCCTGTCACCAACAAGAAAATGAAACCACGAGTTTCTGTGCTTGTGACATATTTGATATGCGTCATCCTTCACTACGATCAAGACAAAGCAGTATTTCAGTAACAGAATTGTGCTCGGCTCGATGTTACCCAATTGTTCTGATTTACTCACATTTGTGAGCATAATGACTATTTTATGACTACCAACAACAAGTGCATTGCATTGTTGTATGTACAAAACGAATAGAAGTAATCTGTGATCTCAATCTCCAAGTCTTTCTATGAAAGTATTGTTAGTGAAGAAAAGGGTGTATACAATTTCCTGTGATTTCCTCTATACTTAATTTTTTCTTGCCTTGATTAGAATTAGGATAATAGGCGACTTTTTTACTCTTGATAAACAAACAGTCTGAATAAATAATGGATTCATAGGCATGCATAGCCCACAAGTACAAAATGGTAGACTACTAAATAATTTCATGTAAGTTTGCTCTGGCACGAGAACAGTGCTCTACGAAAATGTGTTTGATAATCAGGAAGACTTTTTACTTGACATTCTAAATCAGTTCAGTTGTGCATTACGTGATGGTTGCTTATTCCCCCTACCTGCATTTTTCCCGTGTGTGATTGCTAGTTCAAGTCGAGAGTAGAAGTTACATAACCGTCAGGTTAAACTCCTTCTATTGTTGTGTTGTTTTGCGGTTATTGCGTTATAAATTAAAAAATGAGTAAGGAGGCATCTCAAAGTCCTGCTGTGGAGGTAGGAGAAGATCACGTAGGGAAAGTATTATCCCAGGAGGATAGCTTGAACAATAACAGCAGCAACGAGAGAATGATGAGGGACGAAGGAAGTAGCAGAAGTGGTAGCGTAGGAAAATCGGAATCAGAATCTCCCACAAAAATGGATGAGTATCATGAAGACCCTTTACCGGATCTCGTTGGCCTGAAGATTGGCCTGACCGGTAGCCTGAAGATTACAGAAGAGCCTGAACCGGATTTAACCGTTTTTGACCAGGAGTTTGTTTTGGAGGATTTTGAATTTCATATAAGTACCAGTGATGAGGAGGATGACGGGGAGATTGTGGATGTTCATGAGGATGATGATGATTCAGGGTCAGACTTAGAATTCTTTGATGCCACCGCTGGCGGTGGTTGTGGAGGCAGTATTACGGGTGGCAGAGGATCAACAGATTTAGTTGATGGATCTCTCCTGCCAGAAACGGAAAACGTTTCTCTTGATATTTGTTGATCAACAGCCACAGTTCAGTATTAACAATAGTGATGAAACCCCCAGTTGCAGTGGTAGCGGTGGTGCTAGTAGTTCCAATAGTAAGTTAGCTAATGTGAAAAATGCAGCTAGAAGGGTTGCTACAAGAGTGAGAATCATGGTGGGTAAAGGGAAAGGTGCTGCTAGGCAAGTCAGAGTGATTTACCATAATCTCGATAAGCCTTATGTGGCCCGGGTGAGCCCGGCTCAACATTTTAAAAACTTTTTAACTTTGGGAGAGTCGAATGATGTCGGAGACAGTGAAAGAGGTGGATGCATTTAAAAAGAAAAAACTCATTATGTTTCATACCTGAATTTAATTTGTTTCGTTTTTGAAGCAGAAAAAATACGGTTATGTTTAAAACGACTATTTTGTTCATTCTATGTCAGATTTGAATACCAACCCCGCTGGCCGTTTGAGCCAGTCCAACTCGATAGCCAGCGAACTGGGTTCTCCCATTGATCCTAATATGACGGCCGAGGAGCTTCAAGCTGCCAGGGCCGAGTGGCAAGGAGAGTTGACTCAAGTGGAGGATGAAATTGCTACTTTAAGACAAGTAAGTGCATCATTAAATTATATATGCATCTGGGCTAAAATTACGGCACCGACTGACAGGTCAACAGCTCAAGGACATTTGTGTGCAGCGGACTGTTGACGTGTTATGCCGTAATACATTGGATTTTTGGACATAATTTACTAATTCAGATGGTCATTCCTTTCTCTCTTCTCATGAATTATTAAGGTGCTTAACTCAAAAATGAGGAGGGCTCATGAGCTCAAAAGGAAGTTGGGAATTACCGCTTGGTCCGAATTAACCACAGACATGGGACAGGGAATCAAAAACGTCCGTGAATCTGGCGCGTAAGTTGCAATAAGCGATTTGTTTCTCAAAGTGGCTTTACATTTCATAGGAAATCGTCCTGTCATGTGGTATTACTCTGTCTGACGTCATTTCTCAGTACCATTAAAAAACTAAATATAAGCACAGAGATCATGACCGTAGGCTAAAAATACTTTGATTCGCAAACTTAAAAGCTAAATCTACTACTAGTATTATGTTTCCCCTGAATCATGTCCATCTCAATTTATTTTCCCGTTCTCAATAAATAACGTCAGAAAATCAGTTTGGACGTAGGAAGGAGAAAGTTGCATAACATCATGTCTTTGGATTGACCTTCTATAGATCATTTATTATTGTAGTCTGTATCTTTCTAATAAGTAGATTTATCAAAAAGTAAAAGTCAATTTTTAGAATTTCTTGTGCAATCACTATTATTCAACTACATGAAACCATCATTTGGTCGGATGATCGCACGTAAAAAAATATAAATTCGGTGGAATGGGGATGATGTTGATGGATAAAAATATGTTCACGCACTTTGCCTATTGGTTGATGCTTTTCGCTCTGTCTCGTAAAATTTTGTTTGCACGCGGATACATTTTTTGTACAAATTCCCTTTGAAAATTAAAAAGGGTTCAGAAAATTGAAGAGACTTTAGGCACCGTCACTACTGCAGTCACGAGTGCGCCTTTGTAAGTACACATTATACTTATATTTTTATTTCTTTACTTTTTTAAGATATTTTTTTTTCTGTTTCCTTTTGTGTGATTGTATACTATTATGGCTTGCTGTTATTTTATGTCTGCAGCTTTTGGCATGTTGTTTGGAACATTTTAATGCACACATGGATTACGTTCTTGTTGTTTGATCTTTTCATAGAGTTAGTTTATACTTTTTAGCACAAAGTGTTAACGCAATTATCCTTGGCTATTTAACGAAGTAGACAATTGAAGAGACTTTAGGCACCGTCACTACTGCAGTCACGAGTGCGCCTTTGTAAGTACACATTATACTTATATTTTTATTTCTTTACTTTTTTAAGATATTTTTTTCTGTTTCCTTTTCTGTGATTGTATACTATTATGGCTTGCTGTAATTTTATGTCTGCAGCTTTTGGCATGTTGTTTGGAACATTTTAATGCACACGTGGATTACGTTCTTGTTGTTTGATCTTTTCATAGAGTTAGTTTATACTTTTTAGCACAAAGTGTTAACGCAATTATCCTTGGCTATTTAACGAAGTAGACAGACAAGCATATAATTTCAAATGAGTGCTGACGCATCGTGTAGGGTTTAAGCATGGAAGCATGTTGTTGGATTGGTTGTATTTCATTATGTCGACTTGATTACAGAAAAAAATGGTCCACTGCTTGAGTCAACACGTCCTCTGTGTAGCTCGTTCGTGCTTTCCCTTTTTGCTTTTTTCCCTCTTGTTTGCTTATTTAGAAAATAAAGACGTTACATACGTACTTGTAGACCGCCTACAACCTTACATAACAAAAGAACAAAGGTATAAATAGAAGCAGTAGTAGTGTGGTAATGTGAGTGTATGCGTGCAAGAGTAATATGATTGTTACTTTCTAAAGCTAAAAAATTCTATGCTGACTTGCCTTATTGTAAGACTTCTCTTTCACTCTGCACGTTGTTGTAGATATTTTGTGTAATGTACGATGACAGCTGCTGTGACGGTCACTAATCCGATTGATCTCGTTTGAAAATGCTACTAGTACCGCAGCTTTACTCAACTTCTCTCGCATTTCCTTTATTGATCATTTTTCTAGCTTCTTTGGAATCGCAATGAGAGTTTGTTGAGTTTTTACAGGATTATATAAAAAAAGAGTTGGATTTCAACCAGACGATTTTTAGGGAATCTCTCTCTCTCTCCCTCTCCTTTTATCCCTCAAGCTGACTGAATGAGTTAGAAGAGAAAGTTAGACGAGAAACAACTCTGTTTTTTACATTTTGATCCTTTTTAACGCAAAAAAGTTGGAGAGAGAGAGTTTTTCATCCACACGAAGAGAAAAATATGTCCCTTTTGTGCTGGCTTATTGATGACGAGCTTTTTGAATGATGCTGATGAGTAGAGAGTAAGGGAAAAGAAATGAGGAGGAAAGAATAACTAGAAACTCTTTCATTTTGGACTTTTTTCATTGAATTCCCTGCAAATAAACATATTATGTAATATGTATGTGTTGTAAATACATTATAAGGAGTAAAATAACACGCACCATGTCAGTGATGGCATTTCAGTTGAGTTTACTTCAGCTCGTCCCTGTCTTCTGTTCCCCGTTTTCGTGCTCTACATGTAATGGAAAACATCTCATAGTAGTAGAGTTTGTATTACAGATGCGGAATATAAATTTGTTAGGTTGCGTTGATGTGAATTGAAATTTGTGTTGAAAGAAAAACATATATATATGTTTCTTGAAATTTCTAGTGGTGTATTCGTCTAATTTCTCCTAAAATGTAGGCGTTGGCCAAAGAGCAGGGAGTAAAGACTCAAAAGACAGAGAAAGGGGACAGAGTGTAGTCACTAGTATTGTTTCACTTTTTCATTTCATGTATGTAATTATGATGAGGCTATGGTGTGCACGATGACGATCATGTTGACGACAGGATGATCATGATGATGGTATTGGTGTGATGGTATTGGTGTTGCGACAACTTTCTCCATCACACTCTTGCTGCTTTCTCCTCTGTATTAAAAGCAGTAACTAACAAACCATGAAGAAAACAGGAGAAAGATAGAGAGTTTACTCTGTTACATATTATATTATCCAAAAAGAAACTTTTCTGTTTGTTCACTATTCTTAGAGTAGTAGATAGAGTTTCTACAAAGTTGTAGTTGCATTTTGTAAGCAGCAGATAGTCAAACATAACAACAATAATCATGATAATGATACTGGGAAAAGCGAAAAAGTATGATGATGATGATGAAGTAAAGTGAGAAGAAAGAAAGGGAATGAAAATGGCAAGAAGAAGACGAAGAGTGCGCGAGAGGAGGTTAAAGAAGAAGGATGATGAAATTGCATTAACCTTGGCATGTGTCAGTGTTAATTTAATGTGCGGACAAAAAGGAAGCAATAATAGTACAACGCACTCAAAATGTACAATGAATGTGTGACGTTCGTGACTAATAACTTGCTAGTCTTCTTTATTTACTACATACATATTAGAAAAACCGCTGGAAAATGCTTATTACAAACTCTGTCCATCCATCTCTTCATCTTTGCGTTTACTTACTTAGACACAGAGAACTCATCCATTAGTGTTAAGTATGAAGGTAGTTTATATAATGTCGCTTCGACAGAACCGAACACCGGTTCTTTGACTATTGTTTTTGTTTTGTGATATTCTGATGGAGTTGGTAATTAGAGGTATCAAAGATTCATGAGCCAACTAAGCACTAGTCCGCTTTATTTTTCTGTCGTTTCCAAAGCTTATAGCTTTTTTGAAGGTCAATAAAATGGAGAGAGACAAACTAGAAAAGTTAAGCTTTATATATTATGGATCGAGCGACGCAAATATCAATTCCCCCCTTGAATCTTGCTTTTACTGCTAATGTTGCATATCTTTGTATTATAAACCGTACTGTTCCGCAAAGCTCAAATAATAGAGGGAGAAAAGGAGAACGAGAGAGAATGAACACGTGGAAGGGAAAACAAAGAAAAGGCTTATACTACCGCACTATATCATTATACTACGACGGGAAAATAATTATCGGAACATGCTTACAAAAACTGATGAAGAATGAAAACAAGTTTTTACTTCTTTTATAGAAATAGAAATAGCACGCCTTATATCAGTTTGGCTAGAAAATACAAAACAGGAAAAATAAAAGAATTGATGGTCATGATCCTTTTGTTTACGAACGATACACTATACATATATATACGATAAGTGAATTATTATTGGCTAGTTTAATTGGAGCATCCAAAGCTCATCAAAGTCATTATATATAATTGGAGGAAATATAAATTGACTTTTTGGGGTTGGATGCAATAGTAAAGTGTGTCAGAAATGAGATATGAATACTGGGAGGGAGAATTGGAACAAAAGTTGAAAGATCGATACTGACATTGCCAGCAGCAGGTTATTTTGATGGAACTGCTGCACATAAAGAGAGAGAAAGTTTTTAAGTAGGATCCCTCTGGTATGCAAGTGAGATGGGAAGTAAGTAAATTTTCACGGTGTGTGCTCATAACGGGAAAATGAGTTTTTGCATGAGTGAAGTGAAAATGTAATGATGATGGTGGTTGGATAGACCATTTAGCATATATGTAAAATGTAAGTATAACCTTGTCTACAGATAAAAGACTCCCTTCATTTTCATGTGGCAGTATTTTATCTTTGGTATCTAGTGAAAGTGAAAATGGAACGTATTCATTCACCTCTCTCCCCAGACTTTCTTTCTTCTTCCCTTCGACAAAAATGTTAAACTCTCTCCTTTTTAAAAAAGTATTAGTATTCATCCGTGAGTCTCCTCTTCACTCCAGTTGGTTCATATTGAGGTGGAAAGAAAGAAAGTTCCCGTCATTCATTCATTTACCGGGATTGTGGCGATGATGATGACAGTGATGTGATGATGGGTAAACCAGAACAAGAGAGAAAGAATATTCGTCTTTTCGTTTCCTTCCTCTTGCTGTTTTGTTGTCGCCAAAAAACGAACGAATGAAGAAGGAATGTGCATTGCTCCTCATCGTATCTTTTCCCATTATCGCCACCACAAATCTACAGTTCAATGAAAAGGTTTAGCCAAGGCTGAGCTCCTTTCTTCCTCGGCAACTCTACCTCTTCAAGAAAAAATAATAATTTTCGGAGAACGTAGACTGATTGTAAGCCAGTGGGTGAAAGGGAGTATACAAATAATAGAAATAAGAGTGGAAGAAAAGAACAGCACTTTGCCATTCCCCGGTCTCACTTGGGATCCCTTTTATTCATTTTCGGGAGGGAGGCAGAAAGAGAGAGGAGAGAGAAACACAACATACATTTATATTACCCCATAAGTTTAGGTAGCTAAATAGGTATACGGTAAAGAATACAGAACAGAAATTATGAATATATATCCGCCGCGATGTCTGATATGTCTAATGCGTAGTACATCGCCCTGCAGCCTGTGTGTGTGAGGGAGTCAGTCTTTGGAATCCTCCGAAATAGCATATAAATGGGTATCCTTTAAGGTTCCCTATAAAAAAGGGCACTCACAAATACGTCATCCTCCTATAATATATAACGTGTTTGTGTGGTGCTGCTGTTACTTGGTTTGGGTGGATATGGGAAAGGTTCTTTCACTATATTTCACTTTCCCCTTCAAGCTGCTGACGACGAATGCCAGGGAGCTACCAGGATTTTCCCTCTTCCTGAGAGTAGGCATTCGCACACACTCTTCCAATCGTTTATATTATAGAAGAACTTATTTATGTATAAAGTCCTTCTTGTTCCCTTTCCCCCCGTTATTCCCACCACTCTTTCTTTCTCCAAGCATTCCAGTTGCATTGAATACTTATGGTTCTCCGGATTCTAGAATTTCTTTATCGTTTACCCATTGTATACCTTTGTATTGGTATAATATATACACCTACTATGTCTACGGAATATACCACCATCAAGCACCACTGAACTGAAAACACTACAGGAGGGCATCAAGGTCTTTCGCTGTTGTTGCTGGTTGCTAGTTGCTTTCCCTTCTTGCTTTCTCTCTCTCTCACACTCCCTCCGTTTTATTTTTTCAGTCTTGTCTCTGAAGCTTCAGATTTAGGATCAGTTTTTTTGGTACTTTTGCTTCAACAAGTCTCTTGTTCTTCTTCTTCGTCTCCTTTTACTTTCCCTTCATTGGCAATAAAAAACGCTCTTGTTATTTCCTCTACTCACTCCAAAAAACTTCGTGTTCTCTTCATGTTCATCTTCTCGGTGGATATTATCTTATAGAGAAAAAATAGTCTTGAGGACATACATATGAGAGCAGAGAGAAGGGGGAGACGTAATATGATAAATGTTTATTGGCGTGCTTTTCGTCTTCTTTTTTGAACACGTTCAGTAGCAGGAGCAGTAGTAGTGGTGGTGGTGGGAGAAAAGAGATAAGAGAGTAAAGAGAACACTTTAGCCGAAAGAATTTCGCTAGAAAGACGAGAAGAGTGAGAGTCAAGACAGGGCAGACCAGTAGTCAGGGTGTACACTTTCGTGCAGAAACAACATCATCAAACAGCAGCGGAGTAGCAGCAAAGAGCAAGTAAACTTATATAAAAGTACTCTTTGTTGACGGAATTTAATAGCGTGTTTTTTTGTGCTTTCACTCTATGCAAACATATTGTATATCTTTGTCCAGCATATCATCATCATCATCGTAATACTATCAAATCAAAAAGCAACTGTAACCCTTTCACCATTGTACAATCACGCAATCAGTGTCAACAATTGGTATATCTATTACTGAAAATATCACTACTTGAATTGATTTTTTACTAAATACTGCTTGAACTTTGAAAGTGGAATAGAGATCGATATAAAAAAAGGGTTAGAACATTAAAGAAAATTGATTACTAGTGAGAATTGAACTGGCAGTGATTGAAAGTAGATTGGAGTTCAAAGTGATTGGCCATAAGTGTCAGGGATAAGAGATAGAAACCAAAGAAGCTTCTCAGTTTTTATACCTCAGCAGCACTGCGGGCACAAATCTCTTGTCGGGCTGTGCTTTCTTTTAAGTACATACATTTCGTTTATTTGCAACAGAGAAGGAAGGACACAAACTGGGAGAAAGGAAAAAATATAAAAGGTTTTTTTCTGACAAAGATTATCTATCTATCTAAGCGAAAAGAAAGCAACACTGTTGAGTATTATTGAATACCTTTTTTGTTATATGATCTTCCTCTCTTTTAACATTCGTTACAACTACTTATTTGGGTTTAAAAGGGTGTGAGAGTTGATTCTTCTTTTCTCAAGAAGCTCATCATCACCGGCATCAACAAGAAAAAAGGTTGAAGGTCACTTGCTTCTTTTTTTGAGACGAAGACGTGCGTTCTTCTTGGTATTATTGTTGTTGTTGGCGGACTTGCTGCGAAGCGGAACATTTTGTTTGTGAAAAAAAGACTTTCTTATATACACCTCGTTTTTTTACTACTTTCAATTCTCACTGTCAGTATTTTTAGAAACATCTCAATTGAATCCCTTTTTTCATCTTGTTTGTTTAAAACGAACGTCAAAGGGAATTGAATTCCGTTGCAAGTTGGTTATTGTGTTCCCGGTAAAAAAAAGTCTTCAATTTCCACCAGTGTTCATTCTTCAACTTGTTCGTACAAAGTAAACAAACAAATCTGTTTCATCTTCACCCATCATCATCAACATGGATGTCGGCAAGAACTTGTAAGTACAAAGCACATGAGAGAAAAACTTTCTCGTTTTTATTTTATTATTGTTATTCAAGCTTGTCTCTTAGTTCAAGTAAGACCATTAAATTGAAATAGAGGTAACCGGGTGCAAAAAACACATCACATTGCATATACCTAAACAGACGTCACACAGACATGCCTGTTGAAGAAAGAAAGGTAATAAAACGATGGATAAAGAAAAACGAGTGGACAAAAGCAGGGAAGGAAATGAGTAATGAGTTTATTGTTTTCCATAAAAAGAGAAAGCAATATAGAAAAGAAAACGGGAATGTTATGAAAGAAAGACGGCGGATGAACACATAGAGAGAAAATTCCATTAATATTGCTCCTGGTATTGTAAGGGAAAGAATGGAATGGCGATGATGATAAGAAAGAATGATGGAAAGGGAGTGGCAAGGTCACAGTCATCATCATAACTATTGTATTATTATTATTATTATGCAAAAATATCTATAAGCAATATACCAATATTTTTTCATGTTGTGCATAGCTTGACGTGTACCTAACAAACAACAGATAAAAATGTATTGATAATTTTTCACTTCATCCTCTCACTCGTGCTGTGTGAGCCTGTGACTTTGAATTCCCCCATCAAAATGAATGACGCTCGTGTCACGTTCCTCGCATGTAATTCTCACACGGGACATTTTTTCAGTTTGCATATGAAATATTCGAGAGAGACATGCTCACATTTTGGGAGAATATTAGATCATCCCGTGTAGCTTTCTTGTGTTCTCATGAAAATATGGAACCGTTTATTTCAATGTTATTCCTTAGAAAAACATGCTTATTTCGCGCCTGGGGAAAATTTGATTTTGTCCAGGACTCAGAACACGCAAAAATA
>JAHZMV010001719.1:0-27275 GCA_027743765.1 Coecobrya sp. COE2
TTACTTTCTGAGATCAGTTGGGACAAAGTAGCGTCCTTTTTGGCTAGTTCTTTTTTGTACGCGTCTGTATCCGATGACATGGCATAGGGTGAAATATTTTGTAGTGAATTGGACGAAGAGAGAAGCTCTCTGTTCACAGCAGTTAATCTTTTAACTTCCGTGGTAAGCTTGGCCCTTGCTGTCCTTTCCAAACTTTCTCTCCTTTCAGCACATTCAAATAGTGATGCATGTTCCTTTTGAAGTCGTGTCAGCTCCGCCTCCAGCTATAAAACCATTTGTTAATTGCAATATCATTTTTAAAATAGGCAGTGGAGATAATATATTAATAAACCATGTAACATCTTCAAGCCTTCGTACCTTATGAATAGTTTGAATCCGTCTGCGTGCATTTGCTAATTCTGCTTTCAAGTTGGAATTCTCCCTCATTAAAATTTCTAATATTTGCACCGACGGCAACACATCATCGTTCTTCTCCGTTGCAGGGGCTAATGGTGGTGGTGGATTGTCGTATTTTTTCCATTGTTGCCCCTGTTGTGACTGTTGGCAAGATTGTGATGTTTTTGAACAATCATAGTAGTCAAAATCGTGACTGCAACTATGAGGATTCGTACTCATGATGGTGGCATGTGTCAGGTCAGGTTGAGATCTTGAGAAGCTTGATGATCTCAATAAATTTGGATGAACGGAACTGCTTATTGGATCTTGCTGAAAGGTCAAATTTACAAGCATGACTAAACGGAATACACATTATCTGATTTTGCTACAATGTAGGATTGATATGTCTGTATGTACCTGAACCTCTTTGGCTAAATGTTTTAAAACAGTCAACTGATCCAAGTAATCCCTTGGAATATCTAGCAATTCTGTTGATGTGACTGCACTGTCCCCACTTCTTTCCGATAGCAAACCGTCACCTCCAGATTGACTAAGACTGCTAGATAAGTCCCTGGTCGGTGATTGAGATTTCCTTACAGCAGCACATCCCGAATTGCGACCAATTCCAACAGAAGTGAATTCATGACTAGCAGGTCTGTAGGATTTTCAATAGTTGGTCAATTGTCAACGTGTCATTATTTTTCGTTACATTTACAAATAGGTTTACAATATTTGTCCTTACATCCAAGTATCAGCAAGTAAACTGGAATTGTTCTGGTGGATAATGAGAGTATTATATGTTGAGTGACAGTTGGAGTCTAAGCTCAAGTTGCAAGGGTGAGTTCCACTGTTCCTGTGTAAACTTGACCTCGAAGATATGGAATTTGTGTTAGAACTGATGCCACCGGCAGCGGCAGTTGGAGAGTAGTAATGATCTTTCATGTCATGATGATGCTCATCATCTTCCAGATCCGAATCAGACTCAGTCTCGGAAGATGATGGGGAGGAAGGAAGCTTTTTCTTTGTTCTCGTCAAAGCCATCACTTGGTGTGCATATCCAGATCCTGTTTGATTCTTCCCCGTGGCATCTAGGATTAAGTCTGCTTTGTGCTCTTCTCCTTGTGGCTCTTGTCGCTTTGTACAGGTTAACAAAAGTCTGTCTTCCGGACTCAATTCCTCCGTGGAAGAAATTAGCGGATTATCCATCATGAAATACAACCCCTTTTTATGCGACTTCCCTCCGTGAAATATAAATGGTAAATTGTTGTTGTTTTTCTTCTTTTCGCGAATTATTTCATGGCCCCGTTTATTACGCTTCCGGAATGAAAATGTCCAACTCTACCTAAAAATTTAACAGGAAAAATAATTTAGTCGTGTGAAACACCACGTGCATCGTTATACAGGAATAGGATACGAGCGATATATAGAAGAAATTTAATGAATTGTTTAAACATGATCGAAACTCCAGTACACATTTATTGTAGTTATTTAATAAAATTACCAATGTATTTTTGATATGCCATTTTTATCAGTATGTATTATTTATTGTATATATTTCAAAGGAATTTTATCTAAAGTACATGAAAGTACATCATCATTAATCAAGGAGAAAACGAGTGATTACACTCATAAACCCATGTATAATTCCTACTTTTTCCTACCTATAAAAATTATTGATGATAAGCACCCATGATGTGAGTTTGTGTGTGAGTGATATACTATGAACCACAAAAATATTAAGCTGATAAAATTATTTTACATACCTACTTACTTCTCTGCGCATTCCAAAAGCATTTATCAAATGTGTTTTGATTTAAATCAATGCATGTTACTTATTAGAAGCATAAAGGACGATGATTCCAATAAAGAGTTATGTTATCTATCAGAAGTACAAGTATGAAGTAATAATTTTACCTTGTGTACTTTGTCCCAGCCAGATTTAATAGCTTGCTTTCGTCAATATGCAATGGTAGCTAAACTTTGACTGTTTAATAATAGTTTTTTATTTGAACACTGAATTGGGCAGTGAAACTCAAAATGCCATTAACTTCTATGATCCTACAACTTGTTATCCAGAGTTTGCCCATGTTTGCACAAGCAAGGAATTTTTAGCTTAAAGCTATATGCAATTAAATATGGTGCACAACAATTTTATTAGTGCTATACGAAGATGGGGATGTAACGATAATAAATCGCAATTTAACTGGGTATCAAAAAGTATTGGAATGGCTATACATGTACAACGTCGCAGTAAAGGGTTAAAAATATCGGTAAATGAGTAATGAATGGAATTCCAAGTATGTAACGTGAATGATTGCTCATCAACTTCATAACATCGTGTCACTCTTAATCTTGTTTGCTGAACTGATGTAATGTAAATTCTGTTGTACATACATTGATTAATGCAATAAAGTTAATTGTAAAAATTCCATCTTCCATTTTCATTTTGACGAAGTCAGTACAAAAATGAATGACATGGTGGCATGATTAATGTATTCATTTGCCTACCATATAGAGAGCAATAAATGGCATTCACCAATATACCATTAACTAGTTGAGAGGTCGACATCTGCACAGCAATCATTCTTTTATACTTTTTGGGAGCACTCATGGCTCATCATGAACATTATGATCACGTTATATGCATATTATCTGTGTGTGCTTTTTTTGGTGTTCCATATTGCATCCAAAAAAATGCGCACGCACATTTACACTCATGACGCTATTGCACTCTCGCCAGCATACTTAAATTAAACTCACTTCAAAACTCTCCAGTTAAACGCTGTCTATAGGGATGTAAACGCGTAATATGATGGAAACTACAAAAAAATGCATTTCCAAAATATACTGATAAACCATACAACAAAAATATGTGTGCATACCTTTTATTACAATACATTATACTACCTGGATATACCAAACACTAGTATACATGCACTTTCTTTAATAGCTTTTGTATCACTCGTTTCCAGTTAAATAGCAAAAATATAAGTTTAGCACAAACAAAGCAAATATGACCCACATACTTTTATGATACCTTTGTTGTCTTCATTTCACTTTACAATATATTCGCCCGGTCAGACTGACGATGAAGAGGTCGCTTTTCACTCTCTTTGATCAAAGATACCACTGATTATTCAAAAAAATGTTCGGTCGATCGTTATATGTATGGACGTTACACAATCAAATATTTAAGCCAACATGAACATATATACGTAACATATCCGTTTCCTCTAAAGTAATTTTGGGTGTAAGTTAAACATTATATAAGTTGACTGACTAGCGAGCATTTTTCTCGGTAATTAATGATTAGTTAAAATATTATGATGTTTCTGCTACATACATAATAATCCTCAGTCAAGTAAATAGCCACGATTACAATAATATCAATATCGATAACAAACAAACTCGGATGGTTACAAATTTTTAAGTAACGATTCACAAAATATTATCTAAGTTAGATAATCTACCATAGTTAAAAACAGAGGGCCGTTTTATGTGAAAACTGTATAAAATAAAATATTATTTAATAGACTCAAAATCGTAATAATTTTCGCTGTCGCAGTCTTGTCATTGGCAGAGCTGTTTCGTAGTTTGCAAAATAACACAAGGAAATAGAAAAGCAACAGGTGAAACAATAATAACGAATGTCAGTAACGTATTTTTTTAAAAAAAAAGAAGCGTGAGGTTAATTCAGGAGAAAATAACTGAAATGAGTCACTATTATAGCTGAGGGATCGATTATTCATGGCACGTAAAAATGATGTTAGTGTATGTGTATATATGAATATATGTAACATTTTATATTTTTCATGACGATGGTATGCGATTCTCGTTAATGAAACTAAAATACGGGATCTTCTTTCTTGTACTCATCTCATCAACTAATCTTATTTAAAGCATATCCTATATTATGCATTTTTCTTCTCTCTGGTATGCGTTGTCTCGCAAATGTTAAAGGGATAAAAAAATCTTCTTTTTTTTCACTCTTCTACTTCTGGTCTGTTGCATATTTATATTTATTACATGAATCCACACGTACTTGCAGCAGGCATTTTAGTTTTGTAGAAAATCTCGGCTGCATAGTTGTAGCATTAGTATTACTTACTATACAACATTGATGATAAAATGTGATGATCTCTTCAGTTGTACATATCATCATCATGAAAACTGTGTATTATATAGAGAGATGCATGTACACATTGGTAAAATGTGGCTTGACTAGTTGTGTTGTGATTGTGAATCCTTTCCTACAATATTTTCTTACTGTCAATACAATATATAGCAACTAGAAATGGCTGTGTGGTTGGTGGTATGTAAAAAAAATTAAATTTTTTCTTTGCGTTTTTTGTTACACATTTTGTACCTGCATACATGTATGTGTATATTATTAATACAGCTTTTTCACACTGATTTGGTTGTAAATATGTAATAACAATAATAATCATGGTACTGGCTCAAAGTATATAGAGCATATATGGATATGTACATATTATTTGTACCTATGTCAAAACCATAACCCGATATACTATAGTTAACAGAAGAAGGGTTAAAATGCTGATAAATGCCATGCTTTATCCGTTAGCACACATTCTTTTAAAAAATTATTAAAACGTTACAATTGGGATACATTGTACCCTGTTTCGCATTGAATTATGTGTCCTGCCATTAAACTTGTAAGCCATAAAAGGGTTAGGCATATAGTTTAAAAATATGCAACGAGCATGTTTTGGTCGGTCTTGGTCCGTTTTTGTTGTTAAAATTCTTTTTTCATAGGAAAGACTATAAATACATTTTTAGTAAGAAAAGAGTATGATGCTGGCATAAAATCAAGATCGTCTGCATTTTTTATTGTGGTTGTTGTATTGTATAATTATGTCTATTGAATATAATTTACAGCGAGCAATTCACTTCTTGATATGATATCTTATGTAGTGTATGTGACAAACACAAAGTTAATTAACCTTTACCAAAGTAAATATGCACACATATATTGAATCCATGCCATGCAATAACGGGCATATAAAGCATAGGACATACCACACTAGTTTGTGCCGTTAAGCACTTTATATTTTCTTTATAGGAACGATGAGAGCTTCGGGAAATGTGGAGGTTTTTATATTTTACATTTAGATCTATCAGATCGAGAGGAGCATTCTTGCAGTAAAATATATAATATCACTAAAACATTTGCATGTAACATGGCACTTATGCAAAAAAAATTCAAGTACCACGCTATCACGGCATTTAGCATCTTCCTTCATTCATACCATTTGCAAATGTCTGTAAAGTTGAATGGAATGTGGACTTTTATTATGAATGATGTGGCAGTAGCAATTGTGTGATCGTGGTTATAGGATAAGTCATAAGATAGATATGTCTGTACGCCCCATTCGCTAGTACAGTTATCTAGCTCAACCAGCAATCACTGAAAATATAACATTATCTTAATGCTCTGAAATAAAAGAAGTATCTCTTTAAATAGAGAACTATCAATTGCGACAATCTGTTATCTGCTATGCGTAAATGTGTTATTGCTCTTTTCCTTCATGAAAAACAAATAATTAAATTACGTGTCATGCAGCAAGTACGGGTTTTTCATTATTTTAGGTAGTAGGTATTTATCAGTTTGTCATTACGGCTTGACGTACAGGAAACGCTTAATCCACATATTGGAAACATCGACATGCGTATTCTATTTTATATACATACTTGTTGTTGTTATATTATTTAATATAATGACATTTTTAGAAAGCTTGATACGGGCAGAGTAATACAGCAGCGAAAATATATCTGATAAAGAACTTTCATAACTATAATACCAGTGCCTGTCAAAATAATTACTAATCGGGGCATATCATTCAAATTAAAATACCCACGTACACATAGATGTATCTCATAAAATTGTTATTGACAGAATAATCGATACAGGTTTATATTTTAAGTTCCTTACGCAATTGTTCAACAAAATACTTTGAAGAAAAAATCATAGACGAGAATCTCTTTGGAACCAGTCTATTGACGAGTTTTATAGTTCTATTTTCAATCGTTTTATTCCATGTCATTTAGTTTTATAATTTATTACACATAAATATCATTATGCCCCGGAAAACTGCTAAGATTGGAAGCGACTATTGTCTATCTACCTTCTTTACATCATACTAGCAACATCTCTCATAAGGAAAAACGTGCTCTTCAGATCCTCATAAAAATTATATGACTCACAATTTTACATTCCCATTGAAAATATTGTTTCACAATTCTTCCTTTTGCAGTATAAATGATTGCAAAATGTGTAGTGTATAGCATGGACAATAGAACATGAAGCATCATTATGTATTCCTGTTATTTCCATCCACAAGTCAATATTGGTGAATGATCTCACAATCAGTCTCCTCCACAACATTTTTAAGAAACGGAGAATATGTACTATGCTAAACTAAAACATACAGAAAAGATGCCAAAACATGTAGTCACCACAAATGGATGAACCGAACAAAATGTGAAAAGGACAAAGAAAGCCCAAGCAAACTTAACAATGATCCTATGCGAAAATCATTTTTAGTAAATACAAACGTGTGGATGCTGCATCAGGCAGGCAGATGAAGATTAAAGAAAATCTGAATGTTGAATGAAAATGTAGTGCATGCATAAAGAGTACAACAGACTAGATGAGTGAAGTTTCAAGAGACCAATCGCAAGGAAGCGGTCCAACTCAGGAAAGGAGCGGGCTTGTCTTTGTCATCATTGTCAGAAGTACATGTGTGAAAAATTGTGCATTCTTCAATTTCCACTCAACTTCAAAAACTCAATCTATTTCACATTTTTATTCTCCCTTTCCATATACTCCTACATAACATTTTTATGGGCTTCATTCATGTATTTATGCATCTTTTATCTTTCAGTGTGTAAATACCGGAAAAGGGACTCACCTTCAAACAAATGTACTTTACCAAATTCATGCATTTTTGCATTATACTGGACCAATAAGATGAACACCATAGCATGCCATTTCAGTACATTATATCATTTTACACGGTATAATGAACCATGTTGCCTCCAAGATATCCCAATTCACATTTTGTGTAAGCATATAAATTACTTGAAACTCTGTATCAATTACTTAGAAAATTGACATAGTGGAGTCAGTAATACTGACTCAGTAATACAATTTCCTTTGTTGTTGTAAGCTCCACCTTTTACCAAATCGTCCAGCACAATCCACGCCAAAAAATTTGTGGAGGGCAAGAATCTAAAAGCAGGTCAATATTTTCCCTATTTTCATGTGAAATTACCGTTATTTACAAAGTAAACGAGAATCAACCAGAACATTTCATTGAACAGGTAAGCCAAATTGTTCTCTGTGCATCAACCGACCTTCTCATTCATCCAACCAAACTGAAAACTGGAAAGCTACCCTTTTTGTTTCCTGTTTAGACAGGTTGAGGCTTCCTTTGTTCTTTTCGCGTCCGTTTTTTCTTGTTTGTTGTTTGGATCTTCGTTTTCATTTCGTTCTGAAAGTGTGAAAGTTGTGTACTGGCTGAAGTTGAAGGACTGAACGGAAAATTTCTGTACACAAGCCAGACTTTTAGTTGGAGTCTCATTCTTCATTCTGCTAGCTTGGTTGATGGTCATTCATGGTCATTGTTTGAAACAATTTGTTTCTCTGATTTTTAGTCTGACGAGATTGTCTTGTGGAGTGAAACCAGGAATTTGTGGAGTTTACTTTCTCTTTTCACGCTACTTTCTACCTGATTTGCTGATCCAACGGTTGACGGTGTGAAACCCGTTTTGTTAAATTTGACACACAGGGAGTTGTGGTTAGTTCTTTTGTTAAATGTTATGAATGAACGTATGAGATTGAATTTTTGGTGTTTTCATGATTGTTGGTTTAATGTGTTTTCTGTATTGTTGTTTGTGATTTAGGAGAAAAACTGGTGAAGATGGTTCAAAACAAGATGTTCGTGGTGAAAAGGCACGGGAGGACGGAGGAGGTGCACTTTGACAAGATTACTAGTCGGATTGAGAAGTTGTGCTATGGCTTGAACATGGACTTTGTGGATCCACCGGCGATTACGTTGAAGGTGATTAGTGGGCTGTATTCCGGTGTGACAACGGTGGAGTTGGATAACTTGGCGGCTGAAACTGCTGCGACGCTTACTACCAATCATCCTGATTATGCGATTTTGGCAGCAAGGATTGCGGTCTCTAATTTGCACAAGGAGACCAAAAAATGCTTTTCCGGTAATTAAACGTGGTGGTTGATTGATTATGTATGTTGGAGGGTTTTTGATGTAGACTTGTTGATGATTAAGTTAATGTTAACCTTTACAGAGGTGATGAACGACCTGTTCAGCATGGTCGATGAGAAAAGTGGACGGAACTGCCCAATGATTTCTGAAAAGCATAATGCAATCATTCAGAAAAATGCGGATCGACTTAACTCTGCCATTGTCTATGACCGGGATTTCAGCTACAATTACTTTGGATTTAAGGTATGTCGCATTAAATTAATAGGGTAATGGTAATAACAGTCAGCCATCAACAAGGATTTCCTATAAGTTGAAACTTTATTATTTGTTGTTTTTGTTCCACCTGTAAATTTGATAGTTTTACGTTTTGATATGTTTATTAATTTCATGTTGACTTCAAGTTTGGCATATTTTTTTATAATTCTGTAGAGGCCTGGAGCGTTTGCAATTTATTTGGAACCCTGGCATGCAGATATCTTTGATTTTTTGGATCTCAAAAAGAATACCGGCAAAGAAGAAAATCGCGCACGTGACCTGTTTTATGCCCTCTGGATTCCCGACTTGTTCATGAAACGTGTTGAGAGCAATGGGGATTGGTGTTTGATGTGCCCAAAAGAATCTCCTGGATTATGTGAAACCTGGGGAGAAGAATTTGAAACCTTGTACACCAAGTAAGTTCGATCCAGAAAATCAATTTTAACAAAAAATGATGATGTATTTAGTCATGAGGGTACATAAGTAATAATATAATATTGTTCCTTGTTTTTAGGTATGAAAAAGAAGGGAGGTTCAGGAAGAAGGTTCCAGCGCAGAAGCTTTGGTATCATATCATTGAATCCCAAATTGAAACTGGAACTCCGTACGTTTTGTACAAGGATGCGTGTAATCGAAAATCAAATCAACAAAACCTCGGAACAATCAAATGCTCCAACCTCTGCACTGAAATCGTGGAATATTCTGCACCAGACGAAATTGCAGTATGCAACCTTGCCTCCATTGCTGTCAACATGTATGTCAAACCGGATCGCACTTATGATTTTCAAAAATTGAAGGAAGTTGCCAAAGTGGTTACAAAGAACCTCAACAAAATAATCGACGTTAATTATTACCCAGTACCTGAGGTATGTACTTAAGAACAAAAATTTAATTGTCATTTACTAAACTAAACCGAATAATAATATATAGAAGTGTAGTACAGTTAGTCTAAAAATTTTACTATTTGGTTGTATTTATAGACTAAAAAATCCAATATGAGACACCGACCTATCGGAATTGGAATTCAAGGACTAGCAGATGCCTTCATAACAATGAGGTACCCATTTGACGGGCCCGAGGCAAAGCAGTTGAACAATTCAAATCTTCGAAACTTTGTATTATGGTGCCTTGGAGGCCAGCACTGAACTAGCTGAGAAAGAAGGGACATATGAAACTTATGAAGGATCACCAGCCAGCAAAGGGGTATGTTGAACAGTAAAAAATAATAAGCAAGAAAGAATTTTTTGTTGACCGCAGTTCAGTCATAATTATTAGATAACTTACTCCTGTAGATTTTACAATACGACATGTGGAATGTAACACCAACGGATTTGTGGGACTGGGCAAGTTTGAAACAGAAAATCGCCACGCATGGACTTCGAAACTCTTTGCTTCTTGCGCCTATGCCTACGGCTTCAACTGCTCAGATTTTAGGCAACAATGAATCTATTGAAGCTTACACATCAAATATCTACACAAGAAGAGTATTGTCTGGAGAATTCCAGGTATTAATCAGTCTAACTGACGAAAATCAAAAGCATAATTAATTCCTTATTCTGTTCAGTTATTTAATTTTGCTTTCGTTGGAAATTTCAGATCGTGAATCCCCATCTGCTGAAAGACTTAACAGAACGAGGGTTATGGAACAATGAAATGAAGAATCAGCTTATTGCTGCAAATGGATCTATTCAAAACATTCCAGACATTCCTTCTGAAATTAAGGCACTATACAAAACTGTTTGGGAGTTGTCTCAGCGCGTAATCATCGATATGGCCGCGGATCGCGGAGCATTTATTGACCAGTCACAATCTTTGAACCTCCACATTGCTGAACCAAGCTTTGCCAAACTTACTTCAATGCACTTTTATGGATGGAAAAAGGTTAGAAAAAAGTTATTATGATTTGGAGGGGTAAACTGAAATTCTAAAACTTCAAATATACTTAAGAATATTTTTGTTTGCTTTAGGGTTTGAAAACTGGAATGTATTACTTGCGAACAAAGCCCGCAGCCAATGCGATCCAGTTCACAGTGGACAAAAGTAAACTGAAGTCCCAAGCAGAAAATGAAGCTGGTATGGTATGCTCCTTGCAAAATAAAGATGAGTGTTTGATGTGCAGCGCATAAAATGTGTTTCACATGAATTAAGCCGATTTTTGTAAATACAGATTTTGAAAATTGAATAACAAAGCTCACTCTCATTTAGATTATGTTAAAAATCTTTTTTTTATAAATCTTGATCTTATAATTTATCATAACATTTAATGTCAAGATTAATCTACAAATAAGTTAAGTTGTCTCCTGTTGGTCCTTTCTTGTACAGAATTTAATATCACATAGGTTTACGTAAATTGAAATGTAAATGGCTGGTGTGCCCTTTAAACAATAAATAATACGTTCCATTGTAACGAAAAAAGTGACAAGAAAATATTAAGTATTACTATTGTATTCTCTATGTGCAAAATATTACCAGTATGGCTTACCAACTAGAAACACTGCATACATGTGCATTACACACAAACAAAAGAAAAGCGTGTTCCATAAAAATGAACAAAGGATTTTCAGAACAGCGCCTGTGCATCTAATGTCCCGAAAAAGTATGTTTGGGATCAGCCCTCCGATCCGACTGCCCGGTAACAAATTTTTCAGTCATCTCCACTACACTAGATACAACGGCTGTAACTCAATACATTTTTAAGGTGTACTGCTTACCTTTCTCTATTGATTCAATATGTTTGACATCCGATAAACAAAAGTTTTACTTTTCAGCTATTAGAGCTAGAGCTTTTTTTATTATTATATATATTGTAAATATGCTGGACAATTTTACTGACATTAGACTAGTGGAAATTCCCTTTCACGTTTCTTTCTAACTCGCTATTTTTTTTATCGAACAGTTGCGAGAAAAAATATTGTGTTATATCCTTTTTCCTTAGAGCAATCAATATTTTTAGACGCTTTAAAGCAGTTCAATACATATTTTTTGTAATATTTGATCCGAGAGTCGGAGACATGGACTCTCAACTTTGTGATTTTTCAATGTAATCAAAAATGAAGAAAGAATGTATAGCATTTTTTGTAACGTTCGTTGCTGCATATCGTTTCATTCGTTTCCATAAATGGCTGTGATAGTGTTGATGAGGAACTGGACGCTATAGTTTTAAATATTGGATTACAAAGCTGAAAGTTTATCGATCCACCGTGTATTGAAATATTCTCATATCAAACGAACAACAGCTAATAAGCATTGGTAAGAAATATTGAAGAACGGAAACAGTGAAATGCGTAGTAATAATATTTAATTTGTGCTCTTCATATTTTAAGTTTTAGCGTTGCTGGTAATATTTTTTTTAAATAATTTGGATTTAACAAACACAGTTTTCTCTGCTTTCTCTCAGTAATATGGCACCAGCACCACCTAAGAATTTCTGGGGTCCACCAACGTCAACGCTTGATTGGTGTGAAATAAATTATGAAGTCAGTCCATTCATTGCTGAATTCTGTAAGTGAAGCATTTGGGCTAAATATATGTAGTTAAATGTAAGAAAAAATCTGTGAGAATCATGACAAAGTGAAAGTTGTGAGCCTGTTTGATTTACTTTTTGTTTTTCTATATTTATGTGAATGGTGAAAGTAAAAGATGTTTATATTGTACAACAGGGAACACACTAAGCAATTTAGGAATGATTATTCCTTCAGTATTTGGAATTTATGAAATTGTTCGTCAAGGGCTGGAACGAAAATTCATAAATAAATTATGAAGTCAGTCCATTCATTGCTGAATTCTGTAAGTGAAGCATTTGGGCTAAATATATGTAGTTAAATGTAAGGCAAAATCTGTGAGAATCATAACAAAGTGAAAGTTGCGAGCTTGTTTGATTTACTTTTTGTTTTTTTCTGTATTTATGTGAATGGTGAAAGTAAAATATGTTTATATTGTACAACAGGGAACACACTAAGCAATTTAGGAATGATTATTCCTTCAGTATTTGGAATTTATGAAATTGTTCGTCAAGGGCTGGAACGAAAATTCATATACACGCACCTCTGTCTGATAGGTAACGCGTTTTAAATTCTTTCTCTCTGAATCATAATATTATATGAATTAGTATATCGCGTAATTAATTACGTATACTTTTTTCCTGAGACCTGAAGAGAAAGTAGACTGTTTCCTTTGCTAATGAAATGATATATGTGTGTGTCGATATAGCTGTGGGAATTGGATCTTGGTCATTTCACATGACACTTTCGTACTACATGCAATTGTTGGATGAGCTGCCGATGGTGTTTGGGAATATGCTCCTGATATACCAACTTTCAGAAATTAGAAAGTCAATCAAGAAGCCGGTAAATTCAGCCCTAATCTTCGGATGTTGCTCTTATGCTTTCTTTTTCACGGTGTTTTACTTGGCTTTCAAGAATCCACTAATCCATCAAGTAAGGCAGCCATCTATTTAAAAATATTTAGATCCAGTGTTTCTGGAAATCAGCCATAATATGCTATTAGGAAAGGAAAGTATGAAATGCCTTTTCTACTTTTGAAAATTTAATGCAGATCATGTATGGTGCTGGGGTAGTCGTTGTCTTAATCCTGGACTTGAGGCTTGTAAACTACAATCAGTGCCGTACTTGCACTCGACTTCTTTCTGCTGGGTTTTTCATGTATACTTTTGGGTTTGGTTTATGGAACATTGACAATCAACTTTGTCCACAGCTCACGTAAATTCTTTCATAGAGCATACTTAGCTTTACTTTAAAATCGTTATATTTCATAGAGATTACAAATTACAAAGATTGCTACTGTTTTGAAATCTGTACAGATCCGTAAGGCCAAAACTGCCAAAGTATATTGGACCGATGACACAACTTCATGCTTGGTGGCATATTTTAGCTGGATATGCAACATACCTTCACATATTGTTCGAGTAAGCAACGATTGTTTGATTGATTGCAGCTCATTTTATTATAATGCTCATTATTAATTAACGAAACCTTTTTTAGAATTCACGCTCGCAGCCATTTTGTTAAACCAAGGACTCAAATTGTGCTGAAGTATTTCGGAATTTCGGTGGAGCCAATGTACCGACATCGTAATGAATGATGAAAGTAGACAATAAGGACAGAGAAAACACAAATTTATAATACACTAGACTATAAACTGTTAACTATTTCAACGAATATCGAACTTAAGAGAAACACCGATCTACAATTACAAGAAAACTTAGAATTAGTGAAAGAAACGTAGTATTTAGGTCAGTGTGTTTTATGCCAAAGCAGGAAGGGAATGCAATAATTACAATACTAAAGAATATCACTGGTGATTTCATAATATCCTAGTTTCGTTCAGTTACACACCATGTAACCCTAATCTTTTTACGGATAAGTATACAAACTTTAAAAAACTAATTGTGCTCATTTACCATTCCCATAATATGCAATAATGTTTATGTAAATTCAGTGTTAGTTCGCACATTTTTGATGCTCAACGCAATCTCTAGAAGCAATAGTTTATGGAATAAATATTAACAGACATTGATTAACTCTTAAGAATACAAATATCACCAATAATGTTCTCATTTTCTACGTACTCAGTTCATCTAATAATGCTTTCTTTTACCAGAAATCCTTTCATATTATTGCCAAAAACGTGTCAACATTATATTAAATAATTACACAGACAGTTATAATTTCGTTTATAATTTTTCGTAATCATTTATTTGTTAGATTGTGACAAAACAAGAATACATATTATACCTATACACACAATAAATAATGTGGATTTTTGTTTGGAAAATAATTACTTTGTTGATTTTGTTAGAGAAGGTGCAAATATTTCTTTTCTATTAAAATTATTATTGTACATATTACTTTCTTTTCTGAAGAAATTTTTTCTTGTTATTTCCGTTAACATCTATAAATTGTTCATATCTTTCCTGCAAATGTACCATTTTCGATCTGGTCAGTCCATTTCTCAATCCATGCATTTGGACAAATTGACTTGAAGACACGTTGGAAATACTGGCACGGCTCAAAGTCCTCCCCGCGAGCTTTGATGCAACGGTGATAATCCAAGAAACTAACGTAGCAATACTTGGTTTGATTTTGGTTCGGAAACCGAGAGTCGAACGGCGCAGTTTCCAACCTGAACTATGGACAAAAATATATAAAAACATATTACATAATTCCTCCTTGAAACTGTATTGTGTCATCATCTTAAGCATTAAGCAACTAATATCAATCACAACATACTTCGTCATCGTCGCCTGTACAAGTAGCGTCGGCCGCTACAGGATTTTCCTTTTCCTCTGACTGCTCTGACATCTTGTCTAAGTCAATATGCGCCGCGATGAGCTGTTTTATCAACCTTAATAATGTAATATGATGATGATGAGTTATATGGCTTATTAAGAACAGTCGAACTTTTTACGAAAGTTTGCAAAAAAAGGTTGAGAATTTACCTGTAATTATTTGTTCTAGTTTACCTAATTTGCAGTGGCTGGGTAGCAAGGGAAAATCAAGGCTGAAAATCAAAGGAATATCAAGGCTAAAAAGAGCACAAACTCAACTGACAAAAAGTCAAACTTTCATTATTTTTCGATCAAACCATCAATATCCTAAACGAAGATGACATTGTCACACGTGTGCTTGTTTTCAAAGACATGTGAACAAAGACAGCAAAATGAAAGCGGGTCCCGTTTCGTTAGCAATGCATGTAGCGAAGCAGATTGAATGAGATGTGATGATGTGTGAGGTTGAGGTAGATGGAGGTGATGGGGATGATAATTTATGTTTTTGATGTGTAATGAAATATTTAAATCTACATAAATTAATTTGTAGTCATTTAACTGTTGAGTAAAAACGGTAGTCTTTATTCTTATTATTTTCCTCACCACTGAATAAATAAGTGATTGTTGTAAACAGCGTTTCATTTCATTTCCTAAATGCTTACAAAGATAACATTAAGATAATTATTATATAATATTTATATAATATATATGTACCAATATTAATAATAATTATTAATTACATTTGTAATATTTACCCTTAAGTACTTTATAGCCATCAGGTATTGGTCATCTATTGCACTGCATAATACAAACTGATTTTTCGTATAACATTTTTAGTTAGCTTCTCATAATACCAGATAATAAGCTTATAGACCTTACTTGGCAATTTATTTACAATTATTATAATCCTAAATAACGCCCTAGCCCGAGTTTTGCTCATTCAGAAATTTTAATAGTTAATTTGCGGTTTTAGGAAGTAATATATTTTTTGCACATTATTTATTTACTTGCAAATCAGTTTTATTTATGGCGCAAAGTTTACGATTCTATTATAACAGCATCAGAGTGGATATTAAAATTAATTAACTAATATCAAATATCACTTGAATAATCTTAACTCATTTGTAAGAAACCTGGTAGTACATAATATAGTCTTATAGCAATTTTTCCTTGTACTGTACTGCTGCTCGGATATAAAGTGTGTTATTTATTTAGCACAGTTGCTTTTACATGGGCTATATACGAAATATATAATATCTCAAGTAATTACAATTAGCAACAATAATATCCAAAACATAATTATAACGTAAGACCGTTGGCAGTTATTTGTGAACTATGTATGAAGTATGTAGGTATTTCAAGTACAGAAACCGAAAACATTACTTTCTTAGGTTTTAGGGACGCATATATTTTTTGTAATGAATGAACTATGTATGTAAACTGCTCAAAATTCTACATTGGCACAATTTACATATCGCGACACAACTAATTCCACAATTTTGAATAAAAAATACTTACTGAGAAGAAGCCACTAAAGATAATCATGTATGTAATTGCAATAAAAACATATACGTACATAGTTTCCCATGAAATTGGAAGAGATGTGTTTATCCAGAGAACACGGGTAAATTGATATAGTTTAATACTACTCAAGTCAGAGGAAAGTTATAAACCGCCAATTATTTAAAGGTTTCTTGATAAATTCATCCATTTTTTAATCTGCTAGAACTCTCACGTTTTCCGGTGAATTTATGGTAAGGGAAAAGAAACGCCGGCATAATACATGTAGTTTATATAATGTGGTAGGTAAAAGTTCTCTGATAACTGCCAAAAATAGCGTTTTACTGATTTTAAAGCAAGGGTTATTTGCTTATAGAATACTTGATTTGGCACAACAAATAATTTATAGTACGTATTTATGTTCGTAATTTCGTTATATAAATTTAAATCCCAAACAGGACACCCCAGAGTACATATTCTCATCCAGGTGTGTTAAGAGGGATCATTTTGATACTTAAAAATAATATCACGGGCAAAGTGGGTTTATGTAACACAAGAATTTAATAAGTGGGCAGGAGAATGTGAAAACTTTTTAGCAAGTTCCATTCTCTGTATACTCTCTGGAATCATCCCTTCGAAGTACACGAACGACGGAACCTCTCCCCAGGCTAGCAAATGTGACAGCTCCAGCTCCTCCTATCACCGCTTTACAGAAAGGGAAATAACCAAAATTGTTATTATTATTATTAAAGTATGTAATTGGTAATCAGCATAAAATTTATAAAATATGAATGGAGTTTTCTCCAAAGTACTTTCTCCCTTTCCCCGGAGAAAGTTGGGCAATTATTAAAAATCTGCATATTATGTACCTTGGAAAACGTTCTCTCTACATATAATGCTTTAAAGTGCTTACATCTTGGGGGAGGGGGTGGATCAGGTATAGATGGGCTAGAGAATCCACTGGAAGAGGATAATTCTTTAGAGGCCATTCGGAAAGTAGAATGTGAGCTGCCAGCATGTCCAGTACATTCCCTAAGTTCCTGTACAATGTCATCATCAAACTCATCCCCCACCTCATTATCACTATAAAGGGCTGGGACACTGATACTTCCTCCTGAAGCAGCAGTTCCAATATGTCGCATATCTGGGTGACTTCTGGGACGGCTCAATGAGCTTGGCAGTGGCATGGGATTTTCTTCGTCGTCATGTGTGGGTTCTTTCCCTTGGTTTCCCGTGCCACTGGTTGGGGGAACACTACAAAAGTACACAAAAGAAAACATTGTACATGATCATCATGAAATATGCAGACTAAAAAGAACAAAAACACACGCCAGTAATTTTGAGGATCTCTTCTACACAATGTACAATACAACGGGTGTTTGTACACGAACAGAAACTTTTCTAACCAGCAATTCCCAACACATCAAGAGCAAGTCGCTTTTCATTACAGAAGGCATTAAACTTTTATGATTTATGTTAGCAGGTAAGCGACGAACAAAACCCAAAGACTGGTACATTTACAGCTAACTCCTGAGAATACTCTCATAGTTGGGAAGGATGATAAGCATATATGTATCTCTCTGCTTTACACGCCTATTCATTTATCAAGTATTGAAAATTCACTGTCTTCGAGCCATTCGGGAACAAGATGGAAACGGGTACAGAGAGAGAGGAAGGTACATCCTCAAAAGAGTGAAGGGTTATGGAGAGGAAGAGAGATTTACACAACATACTAACATACATACACCATACATATTTCATGAGAGATGAAAGTGTGCTGTGAGGGGAACAAGTGAAAGTAAAGGTCTTGTGCCAACTGCCCAGTTTTGGGAAAGCAGCCAATTAGAGAGTAAGTTGATGAAGCGATAGAGGAACTTTGCGAGAACTGCTGTCATAATATTTCATGTATTGTATCATCTTAATTCTTTCACCGACAAAAGTCTAATCAAAATAGTGTGTTGAATTTACTACGGAATAATAATATCATTATTCATCTCGTCTCGTATCTAGTTACACTCGGGGTCAAAATAATTTTGGTTAATTGATTTATCTTCGGATAGAGAAATTACATGCTAGTCAGCAGAACCGGGGGAACTTGATACTTCGGTCGGCACAAGTTGTGTTAATACTTTGCTTTCATCTGAATATAATCTTCACAATCTAAACTGTTAGGATTTCTTTCTTCAATGAAGGAAAACTACATGAAACAACACCAAGGACTTGTTATTTAGAGTGGAGAATTGAGAGAGTAGCATTATTAGTTAAAGTTTTGTCTTTTATAATTAATGAGCAGGCAAATCATTGATGTCGCGAAATGGATCTCTAAAACACTAATGTACTGAACTGATACGGAAACCCTTACATGTAAAAATGAAGTAGAAATGGTACAGTACCATATATAACATAATAAACATAAAAATAAGCATGTGTAAAGCGTAGCCGTCGTAAGTGTGCGTGCGTCATTATGAATAAATATTTCAGGTTTCTATCTTCCAACAGTAAAGCTCAAATCTAGTTAACTTTATCATGTAGAAGAGATTCTTCATTCGTAGTGAAATGAAAGTTAGTTGAGTAACTAGTCCAACTTGTAAAAAAGAATAATTTCATGTTTAACTAACAGACATGATTGCCAACTAACTTTTCCTATTCTTTCGTCAGACGCACTGTACGTAAATACACAGGAATTACATAATATTATCTATCTACAAAAGCAAGACTTTCTTCACTTTCTCTTCATGAAATGTGCCTGCGTCCTACATTATACAAATGCCCGAGTAGTATCTTTTCCTGAGTCAACTTATTTTATAATATGCAATAAGTTTGCGCAAATGTACCTAAAGTATGATTGGGAATCCCTTAAAAAGGAGCAAGACATCGAAACTACTATTTCCATACGAGAATTATGAGTTGTGAAAAGTGATTCTGAGAATATTGAAGCCTTGGAAAAGCTCTCATTCACTCATGTCGTTTTCTTCTTCCTTGGAGCAAGGAGAAAGCGGTAATGTGCTAAAGGAGAAATTTATACTTACTTGTGCGTCTTCTGATGATATATAGCAAGGAAAATGAGCAAATTGAGAAGGAGCAAGCAGCAGCCCACGCCAATGGTTACACCAAGAGCTGTGCCGTAAGAATGATAATGAGCAGCTGCCAACTGACGAACCAAATCTCGATCCGCAGATGGGCTCCCCGAACCACGTTCATTGCCGTCAAGTAGCCCAACGCCAATGCTGGAGTTGGTTGCGTTTGGGGGGCATTCGGACGTGCTCATTACTGCGGGAGAAAGCGTAGGATACAAATGATTGTTTGATTTTGATATTCTCGGAGAAAGGTCATCTTCATTGTCATACTCACTGTTGGTGCCATCATCATCATCATCGTCACCAAAGTCTGAAAAAATAGGAAATGTATGAGGTGATTTTGGTGAAGATATAAAGCTTCAAAGTTCGTTATCTTTGATGGGGATTTGGAGGAAAGTCAATTTCCGCAATGCCATGTACGAACGCATCAATTTTATCAAAGTTGCTGACGATTACCACATTTTATAGAGTCGATGGTAGTAACTTACCTGTTGTGAACGGCGGAGGTAGCTGAGATCTTCCTCCATAACCCGAACTCCCGCTGCCTGTAAAAGTAAAACAAACCGTGTAATGTCGTTTAAAAAACAGGTTCCTCTGGAAAAATAAGCTACCGCCAAATTCTTTAAGTTTCTTACCTGCGGCGGGAAATGTGGGCGGATCATCTATCACTGCATGTTTTAGTTGCTCTCTAACAATACCTGTAATAAGTTAGATAAAAATGTAGAATCATATTTTCTAATAGATATGCAATATATCGAACTATTATTCGTGAACCAATTTTATCGCTTAAGAACTTCGCGCTATACATACATTCACAGTTCCTTCTTTAAAGACGTTTTCACGGCTCATTTCATTCCCAGAATTTGTCTGTCTTTTACATTTCATAAAATAATGAAGCATGCATATTTTATTCGGAGATGTGAGGCCGGTTCTCATGAGGCATCATGCAATAATATGTTGTTTGTGAGCTTTTTTGAAAAAATCGCTCATTGCCCCAATATTTGAAAATACGAGAAAGAAACATCAATAAATGCAAAGCTAAATTTGTTCGAACTAGGAATTGGCCACAATGTAATTGTGAACATACTCCACATGGAGAATGAGTACTAAAGTGAAATATCAAGCGAAAATTATATATCCGGCATTTGTTTTCCTTCAATGAGTAACTTTGCTCAATGTCTGTGCGTCGTATTTAGAAATAAATAGTCTTTCCTGAATTGAATGTAAACTAGATACAGATAAATACATGTGAAAATAATATGCCAAAATAGAAACAGGTCCTGTAAAACATTTGAGGTACAATAATGCATGTATTGATGTTTTCAATGGCTTTAGCGAATTGATACAAAGAACACGTACACGGAGATGAAAGAAAGTGAAAGTAAAGCACGTTGTACATAAGTATTTATCTAATGTATGAATCGTCAGAAGTGGCATTTTGTGTTTCTGTCAGTAGTATAGCTTTATACAAGGACATGAAAAATTGGCAAACAGAAACATCTTTTCAGTGTTTTACTCATGATGTCTTACCTAAAAACAGTTTTTTACAGGGACACTATAATCGAGCAACGGACAAACGAAAAATAGGATGCATGTATGTATGTATAATACCAAGCAGGATCGTGATCTCATAAAGTATATTATTAAGTTTGGATTAACCTAAGAAATGGGATGGGAGGAGTAACAACATACCTTCATAAAATTCAGGTCTCTCTTCTCGAAAGTTATGATGAAGCATGACAACATCGGGCCCGCCGGACTGATGTAATTGTGGGATCAAATTCAACCACAGAGCCATCTTATGACCTCTGTAATGGCTTTTCATTCTTGGCTCTCCAGCACCTTCCGATTGTAATGTTAAAAGAGAGAAAAATAGAACGAGACGATTTTTATACTGCTGCCTATATCGTTTCAGATGTTACAAGAATATTTTCCTTTAAATCCGCTAAATCTCCTTAAAACATTCACAATATAACTTTATCTCTTAATGCTTAATATGTTGAATGATGAGGGATAAACGAACATTCGTGATAAAAGGGTCGACGCGAATAACTCTCTTTTTATTATTGTCCTTTTATGCACAAAATGGGAGAAGCATGTCTGGGTTATTTTTCTCGTCAAACATATATAATTTGAGGTTGCATTCTTTTAGAATTTCTCTGCTGCGATGCCGGAATAATGTTAACTCGAAATGGGGATAAAGATATAGATTTAGAGAAAATATGACCGACTACTTTCCTATTAATTATGCAATTTGGGCTCATCTCCCGGGCTTTTCTCTTCCATCACACTTTACACTCATTACAATTTTTCGCTTATGAGATAAAAGAGGAGGACGGAAACGATTCAAGTTCCTGTTAAACCCATTTTCCTCCTTTCCATACCGAATATGACTTTCATCGTCTGCTAAACACAACCCCAGTCTTTTCTTGTCACAAGCTTATAACAAAAAATGTATTCTGGTATGTTGACTTTCCCTATTAAAGCCCTTATCGGTAAACTTTCACCGAGTGAAAGTTAGGAATACTCGCGTAGTTTCCAGTTTGCATAATATACATACCAACATGCGCAGAGATAGGAAGAAAAAAAGAAAATGTACTTTTGCCGTTTGATATAATCTTCACCCTTTTCATGAATTTTGTTTTTTTCATAATCCTCGTTTTTCTCATAAGTCTATTCATTACTGCTTCCGAGATGCACACGCAGAGACACCGTCAGGGAATTTAAAGATAATTTCTCTTTTCCTTTTATTTCTCCACAGTGTAAGCGTATGACCTAAAAAACTAAATACACGTTTTAGTTAGACAAACCTAACAGATGGAATTCACTTAAAAAATATAAATCCTTTCTTAGATAAAAGCGGATGACTTACTACTGCGTTTATTAACCAAGGTTTAGCCCTTATTAAAAGCATGGCATGTTTATCACTTCGTCGTTTGTACGTAAGAACAGCCTTTTGCAATTCACAAGCCTCGTCTATTATTCACAGTATACTAATGAGGAAACCAGCAATTTCTCAACTCGATCCCAAGTATTACTGCGAGACGATGCTTTGATGATACAAAATTTGCATATACTTAAATATATAAAGATATTTTCCAACTGTTTCGTATAGTTTGGAAGATAATTCCGCCTTTCGTAGGTATTTACATTAATGAGTAATGCCGAACAAAGTTTTGGATAGCATACCTATATATGACACTGTGGAACGCAGGACATAAAGATAAAACTAAAAAGATGCAATTAAGTTAGTTGAAGTACCATATGGTATCACCTACACACACGAGCGATATACAGACTTACTGCTTTCTGTAGTGAAAGTGAAAGTAAATAAAAGCGTATTTGTTGTGTAAGTATATATAAATGGATTTGAAGAAGAAAGAATGATGGATTCTATTAAATCTTAATGTAGGAGACACTACAATAATTAGAAAAGCATGAAAGGAAATGTATAACATGTAACACTAAGGATTTGATTTTCATTGATATGTATACATATCGATTACAATGTATATAATAATATCCATACCTATTTCAAGATAAAGTTGATTAATGGGGTCGTAGGAATCCCAAAATGGAAGTTGAGCATCTTCTACAGACGATCCATCATATCCACTATTCGGGTCTCTGTAAATTATTCGTTTAGCATTTTGAGTGTACAGAAAAATAAAGTGAAAGCAGCAAATACATAACACAATCTATCACGTATGCTTTCGTATGCCACATCTTTACAAAGATACATGAAGTGATTGATTGATTATAGCTACATTTGGAATCTTGTTATGTTACATGCAAACGATATTTCCTCTAATATTACAGGCGTGTTACAGGGGAGCGATATTGTGCAAGGTGAATGTGGATGAGAGGCACTCTGGTTTAGGTATGCTGTTTATCAAATCTCACGGAGACAAGGTTCATGTCCAGCATATACTTTCAACCCGTGAAATATTAATTATTATTATCTCGGAAAACAAATTGGGAAGAAAAATAAACAAAATTTAGTGATCTCATATAAACATTGAAAGTATGACAAATGTTACAAAATAAAGGGAAATGTTTATTTTTGGCTTACTTAACTAAGTACATAATCATGCAGCTATTCGGGTTGGGGACATACATGCATTTTGATAAAGTTTTACTCATTTTATGAACTATATCACCACGATATATAGATTCAACTTACCCCGAAATTATAAAATTAGTCAGGTAATGCACCAACGACTTGGACACTTTAATATCGTCCTTAGAATAAACCGGAAGACTTCGTTCAAAATCATTAGACTGGCCAAGTAGAGCATGGCCTACAGCAAACTCCATCAGATCTTCTGTTATGCTCCCAATTCTCTGAGCAATTTAAAAATATGAATTTTGGTTTAATGGAGAAATAATTACGTGATATCTTTGGACGCGGTATGAAAGGATTAACAGTAGATGCTAGTGTCAACTACAAATCAAACAGATATGATATTGGGAAAACTTACATTCGGATAAACAGATTGGTCAGGTTCGTATTGGAAATGAAAGAGGAACGTTTTAGAGTTGCCCTTTGCTGAATGAGTATTAGCTACTTGAATTAGAGGAGCGACAGTAAGCCCATCACTAAGTATATTTAATATAGAGTCACGAACATCAATAAAATCTTTGCGTGGCTTCTCCCAGTCCGTGTATTCATTTTTAATCTAAAAATTTACCGTAGAATATTTAAATTATTTAAACCAATTTTTATATCATTTATATCAAATTGAAGGAAATTTAATAACGTTGAGTGGACTCACAGTAGAATAAATTTCATTTAAATGGAACACAAACACATTGCGCACAAAAGTTCTCAGAATACGGTCTCTTTTTCCTTCTGCTAGGCCGTCTTCAATATCCTCTGTATTTAGCTCACCAAAGGATTCTACTGTGGCCGTGCCTAAAAGTAAGGGTACACGAGAAAAGTGGCCAGACGTGTCGAACTTCATCTCAGCCACAAAATCCGACTTCACCACAGTGGAGTCAATCAGTGGCCCAAATCTAGCAAGAAAACGTGGGGTGAACAGTAGCTTATTAACAACAGAGAGTAATTCGTCCCTGGACACTTGGCGTAGGCAAGGGCCCACATCTGGCAGTGCATCAGGAAATGCCCCTGGTTTCCCTCCTGAGAATGAGCTTGGACCACTCCGGTGGGATCCTCCACCAGATCCCATGGATAATAACTGTGGAGAACCTCCTGGCGCTTGCAACGAACCGTTTTTCAAACATCTCAGTTGTTCTGCCAGCTTGCGAACGTTAGTTTTTGAATGTCGCTGGAAAGACCATGGACTGAGAGAGGATCCGCTCAGCAAAATGACACGATGAAATAGCTCTGTTCAGGAAAGAAAATATTCACGTTTTAATTTTTCACACCAACTGGTTTTATTATGAGCATAAAATTTTTTATGAGCTTTACCAGAGGCTACAGGGGCAAGCATAAGAAAATTTGCTAAAACGGCTCCAGTTCGATGACCCAAAAGGGTTACCCTATTGACATCTGCACCAAAAGCTCCTGCATTTTCTCGAATCCAATGTAAGGCTGCAACAATATCCATTATAGCGTAGTTCCCTTGCTGGCTACTTGTTTGCAGGAAACCTAAGCATACAACATATAAAAATAAATATAATTAGTACGAGATTCAATCAGTTTGTGATTTTTCCAAGTATGTTGACTTCAAATTGAACAAAACTATTTTAATCCGCAATGCATAATGTAATCAGAAACGTCTGAATAATTAAAGCCGGGAATTATCGAAGGAGTATTATTCAAGCGAATGAGATAATTGGACTAATAAGTCTTAAGTACAAGCGTTTTATTGTAATAATGAACGTTCTTTCTGTCAGATCTTTAATTATATAGTTCATCTCTTAAAATTTTACATGAATTTGTCTACTATCATCATAGGATATATGTACATACACGGTAGTCTGCTGACAAAACAAATTGTAAACGTGTTTTGTGTGATTTATACTCGGACCTTGATTGTTAATAATTTCGTACAAGACGAGAACAGTGTACTCATAAACTTTCATCGCAAACGAGTTTTGGAAAAATTATAGTGTAATAAAGTACAGTGCAGATGGGGTCGTTTGGCTTTGCCCACTTCACTATACTTTTGCTTTGCTTTTCCTTACTTTCACTTGGGTGAAAAGTAGAAGTTTTACATGGTTTGGCCAAGCCGCCCACAAACCACACTGACGTCTATTAGCTCCTATTTCTATTTCCGATAGGAAAACTTCCAAAAATTTGTTGTTTGTTCTTCTGCCTGTGTAGTATGCAAAACTTTGCAATTAAAATTAAGGGAGATTACTTAAGCTTAGAGTTTGGCAACATTTGTGTGACGGGGGTCAAGCCCAGTCAGACAAATAACAAACACGGCATTAGAGAAAAGGATTACCGAGCTGTCACAGGAAACTACTTAAACGAAACCAATATCGGCAAGTATACACTTGAGCGTCTATAGTTGAACATGTAACAGTGTGCGCAAAAGAATATCTATTTTTGGTTGGTCAACTTTTTCCCGGACCGTGGACTAGTAGTGACTAGTAGACAAAAGAAAATGAACAGAAAGGGATCGAATAATTTTCGCATATATACATCCCCAAAGCATCCACATATCTCCTGCTAAACGAAGCAACTCCACAAAACAATTAATTGTGAAACTCAAATTGAAACATAGTCCTCGCTTTCATTTTCGTTTAATCATCACAATTTCCACATGTACAACTTTATGAATTTATGGGATGATCTGGGATGATAAATATTCACATTCATCAAACTTTAATTTATTACACTGAGTATACGCATGAAGAAAGCGAGGGAGAAGAAGGAAGAAAGGAAACAGGCAGTCATGTACTTAAGCAGTTCTAGCTGTTGGTTGTAAAGTAATCATTCTGATTGTGGGGATGTGGTCCACAAATGTGTACACTTACAACAACAAGACAAGTGAAAGTTTAAGTTTATAGAAGGCGATGTATGATTTCGTGCACTCCTCATACAACTTATCCTACACGTGTAATCGGAACAAATTTGTTGCTAGCCAGGGAATTTTGTCAGCAAAGTCCACCATACTAGACAGATACATTACCCCCTCCCCCCAACTATTCCAACTGTGGTTATGTTGCCTTTATTGTTAAGAATTTTAAGCGTGTTCATGGCTTTGTGGTGACTACCCGTCTGTCAGTCCCAAAAGTCCATTTTCGTTAGGTATATGTAAGCATGTGTCAAAAAAGCTGCTTTGGCTTAAAAAAATGTACAGGTACTACTAGTATATTAGGTTGATGGCAATTACCTAAAGTATAGAAAGTAAAAGTACAAAAATGGGATTAAATGATAATGATCAGGTCAATAGTGAAAGTTGAGCCGTGTTATGGAGAGATTTTTGGCATTTGGTATTATTTGACATTAGAAAGATTTCGGCGTTCACATTTTAGGGCTTCCGCTTCTTTGGTAGTCTGGTTTTCTGTAATTTGTAATGTATCTAGTAGGAATACACCAAGCAAATAAATGTATAC